>PVNU02000102.1:0-97036 GCA_003013855.2 Liriodendron chinense | reverse complement strand
GGGTTGATCAAAAATTGAAGCGTGTACGAAACTCAATTGGATCACACCACAGGAAACAGTGGGAATAATGATTTATTTTTCATCCAACGTGTTCGTAAGATCAACTGTAGACATTTCAATTCACACTGTTTCCTGTGTTGTGGTCCATTTGAGCTTTGCATATGCTTGATCACTTTTGGGTTCAAGAACTAAAATTTTCTAGTAAAATGTATGGACGGAGTGAATAAGATACATAAATCACAGTGCACCCTACAGGGTTTACTTAGTACGCAATCTGCTTCCCCTTGGTCGCTGGTTGTATTAACGAATTCTCATCCATCTGATGCCAAACTGCGAGGGAGCTGCATAGGCCATGATGGCCACCATGGCCGGTATCAGCTTGGCATCTCTGTAGTTTTATAACCCATATATGCACCTGTTTCCAGTATTAGGGCCTGCGCCCTGAGTGGATCAGATTTATTTTTTTGGAAAAATATGCAGACGGTCGGACCTACTGATGGATGGATGGGACCTTGCCACTATGGCAGTCCATGGTGGGACGGGTGTGGTGTCCACATGAAGTTTATTGCACTCATGCATGCGCTTCGGAGAGCTAATGATCACATACATTTTTTTTTTTTTTTTTTGTTTTTTGAGCCTGCTCGATAAGCCTTTTTTTTTTTTTTTGGATGAATAACCTAAATAACATGACCCTTTACATTACCCAACCCTACTTTGTCTAAAATATCACCCCGCTAGCCTCAGTTGGCAGCCCCGACACATCCCAAAATTTCATACATTCCTGTGACCCACTCCCTTGCCTAGCTAAGGCATCAGTGACGATGTTTATCTCCCTTGGAATGTAGGTGATTTTAATAACTTCCACTCATTTGAGTTGATGAACCCTGGCCCACCAATATCAGAGGGACCAAATGGAAGGTGTTTCTTTGTTGACCTTGTCGAAAAATATCAATCTAGCATCATCTCCCCTTTCTTATGTGACGTTATACGATCAGATTGCTGACATTCTCACCAAGACGCTACCTTGGGCCTATCATTCCTTCCTAGTTTCCGAACTCATGCTAGTGCATCACTCGCCTTAGTTTGAGGAGGTGTTAAGTCATGTATATTTATGTATTTATGTTTCTGTTTTTTTCCTGTTTTGCCCTTGGCCCATGTTGGGCAAGAGACAAAACAGGAAAAAACAGAATCAAGGATATGACTTAACAGGAATTGCTTTCAAGGATGATATTTGGGAACCCCAATTCCACTCCCATAGTGAGCCCTTCGATGAGCGCATGAGCTTCCACTTCAACATTGGACTCAAGGCCATACCTAGACACAAACGCTTGGATGAATTCCCTGAGACCACATTTGCAAATGCCACCCCCACTCATCGACATGCTTGGGTTCCTTCTGCTGGAACCATCCACGTTAATCTTTATCCAGCCACAGGCTGGTCTTTCCCATCGCATATATGACACAGGTTTGTTGGGCTTTGGTGCTGTGGTGTGAAGCTTCAGAAATTGAATTCGTCTAGCAAGAGCAGAGTCCCTACCCAGCGGAAGGTAGGGGCTTAGATGCCTCAGCCAGCATTGCACCTGATTGATAGCTCAACTGATGTTCAAGTTGATGCCTTCAAGTCGGCTTGCATTCCTCTCTAACCAAATAACCCAGAAAATGATGACCGGGACTAATCTTAGCATATAGGAATTACTGTCCCAAGACGTGGCAATAGCCCACCACTGAGACGCTCGCCCAAGCGCAGTCTGCCCCTCTAAGAAGGAAACATCAAAAGAGAAACTAAAAAATTTCCAAACATAAGTGGCTAGTTCACCTCTGGCGAAAACATGGTCATTCGATTCAATGCTGTGATCTCGCCCTAGGCTGTAGCAGTTACACCGAGATGCAATCTGGATTCCTTTCGCCTAAATTCTTTCATCCACTGGGACTGCACGCAGGAAGATCTTCCAAGCCAGCAAAGACATCTTAGGGGGGAGTTTTTTGTGCCAAACCCAACGGGCCCAGCTTTTCCTGTACCCAGGAGATCTGTAGATATCCCAAGCTGATTTCACCGAGAACTCACCTGAGGCCTCTTTTGTCCAGATGCAACAGTCTTCCAGGTTAGACAGATAACATCCCTCCTTTTTTTATCATCTTCAGAACCTGGTGTGGGATTAGACTGACAAAAGGAGTATTCGGAATCAGCCCCTGCTCATTCAAGACGCCGCTGACCTTTAGAGTCTTAAGATATGCAGGAATTGGAGAGGAGCAGAAAGCACTAAGAGGTTCCATGCCCGTCCAGTTTCAAGACCATACATTACAATCCCCCTTGCCAATAAGCAACCGCACTTGTTCTTCAAGAGTTGGGAATTGGCCAACTATCTCCTTCCACAATGGCAATTGTTGTTGCCTATTTTTAACAACGAGAGAGGTGAGATCGGTGATCGCCTCTAGATGCTTGACTCGTTAGATGGTGATTTGCAAAGAATAACAATGGCTAAGAGGGGGGCCGGGACCGGCCGTTAGTCCTCTGATGCCTAAGTTTCTAAGTCAAGAGTTTCTCTTTTTGTAGATGTTTTTTCGTATCTCCATAATGAAGAGAACATAACTCTTTACTCAATCGTGTTCCTATTAGGAGACGTGATTTTCGTAAAGGAGATCCCGGATCCTCGAGATCTTTGGGCCGTTTCGCTGTTACCGAAGATGTTTCCTTATCAGTTGATAATTCTTCGGATCTTTCTCCTGCTACTTCTAGCAAAAGCTTAAGATTATGGGATTCGAGATGACAAGGCTGAGGTCATCTCATGGGTGAGGTCGTCTTGTTGACTAGCTTGTCAGGTTGTCTCGTTGACGAGGTGGTCTCACTAACGAGCTCGGTGAAATTGTCTTCAGGTCGGGTTGGAGGATTCCGACTTTACTTAGGTCACTACATATTTCCAACCGGGAGGTCAGCTCATATTTACCCACAACAGCAACTTTTCCGATCACGCTCCACCCGCCCCGCTGCCATCTAAGTCGTCGAAATATTTGCTTCTCATAAGGGATGTCCAAAGGCTACCATCTTGAGAATAACGCACTTTCCATGCTAGTTTCAACCTGAAACTGCGAATGGGATCCTTAAGCTTCTTAACTCCAAGCCCACCCTCTGATTTAGGAAGGGAGATTCTCTTCCAGTTAACCCTGTGATGTTTCTTCCTGCCATCTTCCCATCCCCAAAAGAAACTGGAGAATTGATTCTTCAGCATTTTCAGAATTGAGGACAGGATGGTTGTTGCTGCCATCACATGAATCGGCATACTCCCCAGAGTATGATTGATCAACAACACCTTACCCACCTGGTCTAACAAGCTGGATTTTCAGCCCGCTATCCTGCTGATGACACGATGATGAATGAGTGGCTGAAACTGAGCAAATTTCCTTCTGCCCTGACTAGGAGCACCCAGATAATAGAGAAATCAGAGGAGAGCCACAATGACGCTAATGGTGATGAACTCATTAGGTGGGCCACATAAATGATGTAGAACGGGTCACTGACTATTTCATGGCCTAGATGGAGCAAAAGAAGACCAGTCGGGTCGAAAGTGATCCGGACCGTCAGGACCGTAAATTCGTCCATATCTCACAATCGGAATGAGTTACGGGACGTATAATATATCAATTTGGGGTAGCTCGAGCTACTTTAGCCAACCCGTATCGACGGTCATTAGGCTAGTTTATTTTCAATTTTACTATTTATAGTAAGTTTTAATTCGATCATAACTTTGCATCCGTATGGTTTTAGAGTTAGTGCCCAACATGAAAAGGGTTTAGAATATTTAGTAGAACAACGTGGTTGAGGCCGTTTGAAAACTTTCTATTTTTGGCCGAAAACCAAGAGTTCTAGTAGGATTGAACGACTTCTATAAATAGTAAGTTTACTATTTATAGTAAGTTGCGTTTTCTAGGAGTTTAAGTTGGAGTTGGATTCTGATACTTTACCTAGGGTTTAGTTTCCTATTTATATGCATTGTAATTTCGTTATTATGGATTCAATCTTCAATAAATAATTATTTGCAATTAAATTCCTTTTTTTTTTTTTATCTTTTCTTTCTTCTCGTGGATTCGAGAAACTATCGGTTAGGGAGACGGTGATCGACCTACCACGTCCTCCCTGCGTCAATAAACAATATTAAGTTAAATAGTACGCCATCCATTGATTTCAACGAATGAATGAGTCTGCATTTTGAGTGGCTGGCCTGACCCTCACTAAAGGTGATCGTCATGCTCATGGTGGGGCCCACTTGCACTACCTAGGCCATGGTCACTATAGTTCAGCTTTATGTAGGCCCCTATGATGCATGTGTTTTATCCATGCAGTCCATCCATTTTTTTCCAGTAAATTTTAGGTTATGAGCCAAAAAGTGAGGCAGCTCCAAATCTCAAATGTACCTTGTATACAGCATGGCTATCAGATCAGAACCATCTTAAATCTGATGTAGCATATGGTTGTACCTTTCATGTAAACCGTGAAAGATTCGAGAACCAACCATGATGTCTATCAGTCCCCGACCCGCTAACCCGGATGGAAAATTCGGTGTTCGAGTCTAGCCTTATTGTGACGGTGGAGCGTTGACAGCCTTATACATCTGTGCGGACCCCACTGCTCTTCACCAATGACGAAGTGCCACGCACCCGTCCATCTCCTGAGCGTCCTGGTGGGGTAGTACCTAATCCGATCCCTGTTTTGTGAGGTGGTGTCATCGGCAATGACATGACCAATGAAGAGCGACTGCACAGAAATCCCCTCTGCCAGACTATCCGCACTTATTTCTATTGTAGCGTCCCTTCTCCTATCTCCCACATTGTTAACTTTGGTGAGGCCCACCTGACTTATGATCAAGCTAGATTTTTTGATTTAAGCATAGAGAATGGCGGGGCCAATGTAATGGATGGGTCGGATGTAACTTTTACATTATGGGATGAAAGAAAAAAGAAACGTTTCTCTTATGTTTTAGGAAACCGATTCCCACATAATTGGTATATATACACATACTCCTATTCTAGACCTATTCTTCCCTTCTAAAATCTTTCTCAGCTCTCTTCCTTCCCTTTCAAGAAAGAAAGGTCTCTCTCTCTCTCCATATTTGAGATGGAGAAGCTACCAGACGAGATCGTGGTTGACATCCTCTCTAGACTCTCTCTCAAGTCTCTCTTCCAATGCAGAGGCGTATGCACCACCTGGCGCAGCATAATCCTCTGGGACCCTTACTTTGCTAACGTGCACCTCGCCCGAGCATCCCAAGTTACTCTCCCTTGCGTAGTCTATCGATATTTCTACTCCACATGTGGGCCAAGGAAGCTGTAACTATTCAATTTCAATTCCAATGACGGCCAGGATCACACACCCAACATAGAATCAAAGGATCAGATCGCCATATGCTTTAATCCAGGTATCAATTTTGGTACGGTATTATCTTGCAACGGATTGTTATGTTTATGTGATCGTTTCAGCAGCAACCCCATCTACGTATGCAATCCTGTTACCAGAGATCTTGTTGCACTGCCACAATGGCCAGACCAACGCAAGGATCACGAGTTTTTACCAGGGTTTGGTTTCGATGCTATGAATAAAGAATACAAAGTAATACGGATAATGTATTCAAAGGAACGTCAACATGGAGTTTCCCATCTCATGGCTGAGGTGTACACACTAGGGTCTGGTGCATGGAGAAGTATAGGAAGCCACAGATGTCGAGTAATATCAAAGCGACAGAGTTTCTACCACCAGAATTTTTCAGGGCCCATAAACATTCATGGAACTCTTCATTGGATGATCAAGCTTAACTTCAACCCAAGTACCAATCTAGAAATTGTGGCATGGGATGTGAGTGATGAGAAATTTCGTGTCGTCCCACTTCCTGAAGAATTTTTCCCAAAAAAGGATTCTCGCTCGATGTCTCTAACAGAGATAGGTAAGTGCCTTTCCATACTCGATCCTGACAGGGAGTTTAAATCTATGGATATTTGGATAATGAAGGATTACAATGTGAAGGAGTCTTGGACTAAAGAGGTCAGGGAAAATAACTCGTGGTGGTTTATGGAGTAGTCTTTGATTAAAGAAGCTTCCTTCCAACGACGGTACAAACCACTGAACCGTCATTCAAATACAGATATTTCTGTAAAAGCTCTTTATAGTTGTGAAGAAAGACGTTTCAGAGAAGTCTTTAATGAGCATTTTTTTAGATCAGGTCGAAGCAAACGAGGTTCTACAATGAATATAGCTACTCATGTGGGAAGCTTCATTTCCGTCAACGGCAATTCATGGCCAGATGGTGTGAGACCAAATGGTGTGGCTGCCGGTTACATTCAATCGGCGAAAAGAAAGAGAAGATGAAAGGGTATTAAACTGTAACTCCAATTTTTATATTGGGTAGTCTTTAGCATTACCATATTTGTTTAATTTCTATAATAAAATGAGAGAAGGTATTAAACTGAAACTCCAATTTTTATCATCAGGCAAACCTTATTACTCACTCACTCTCTGATGTGGAGGAGCTGGTTCCCCAAGAGGGAGATGAAGGGGCGACAATGGCCAGCATTGCCCATCGTGGATCAGCTCGGCCTCTCTATGATGGAGTTTTCCTCCTCAGTCAGAGGAGAGAGAGAGAGTGCAGATTGGGTATGGTCGGGTGCCCGGACCAAATTGTGGCCGGGCGACCGAAAAACACTTGGATGAAAGCTTGCACACTGGACTGTTTTCACAACAGCCGGGCGCCCGGCGGTCTGATGACCGGGCGCCCGATGCCCTGGCCGGGCGCCCGACCATGTTGGTCCGAGCACCCGAAAATGGATTTTTTCTTCATATTTCTTGCTGGACATTTTTGGCCTGGCCGGGCGCCCGACCTGGCGCGGACTGCTTATACGCAGTTTCCTATTTGGGTTGCAACTCCTCCGGTTTCTTACTTAAAGAGTTCCAAAACGGGATCAGGGTATCCAATTAGAGGGTTTACACGTCCAAGGTGAGAAAGAGAGAAAAAGAGGAAGAGAGAAAGAGAAAAGAGAGAAAGAGAAAGGAGAAGTTGCTTGAAGAGGAGTTCTTCTGTGCAACCGTCGTCTCAATGCTTTTACGTCCTCGGGATCGGTGAGATCGCTCTACTTTTATTATTCTCTTGTTGTTTATCCATACCAAGTGGGTGAGGAAGGTTTGATCAAAGCGGTGTGTGCTTAAGATCGGTTGTAACAGTTTCCTGAGATAGTGGATTGTTGATCTGGACTAGGTCCCATGGTTTTTACCTCTTTTGAGGGTTTTTCACGTAAAACCTCCTTGTGTAGTGTGGTTGATGTTTATTCTTGATTATTGCATTATCGTAGTCCATAATTCTAGTGCGTTGGGGGGCGAGATCCGAAGGTTTGTGTGAAACGCACCCAACAAAGTGGTATCAGAGAGTTCAGGTTGTTTGAACGGAGTGGGATCGGTTCTGAATTATGGAAGGTGGCTCATCAAGGATGATCAGCCTCAATGGTTCTAACTGGACCATATGGAAGGCTAAGATGGAGGACTTGCTTTATTGCAAGGACTTGTATGCTCCAATTCTAGGTGTATCGGCGAAGACAAAAGATATGTCAGATGATGATTGGAAGAAAGTGGACCGGAAGGCGGTGGGGTTCATTAGACAATGGTTGGATGATTCGATTTTCCACCGTGTGTCTATAGAGACCTCAGCAGCTAGCCTATGGCAGAAATTGCAAGGGCTGTATAAGAGGAATACAGCCGGCAATAAGATATTCCTGATAAGACGACTTGTGAATCTCAAGTTCAAAGATGGTGGTTCTGTGGCTGAACACATGAATGAGGTCAGCAACATTGTGAACCAGCTCTCCGCCATGAAGATGGTCCTGGATGATGAACTTCATTCTTTGTTACTGCTTAGCTCATTGCCTGACACTTGGGAGACATTGGTGGTGTTTCTAAGTAACTCCGCACCAGATGGAAAGGTATCCATGGATCAAGTAACCAGTTGTCTCTTCAATGAGGAGACAAGGAGAAAGTCTCTACGGCCTGCTCAACAAGAGGCCCTTGTGACACAAGATAGGGTAGAGGAAAGAACAGAAAGGGCGGAAAGGCCCGAGATAAATCAAGAGGCAAGTCAGTTGCCAAGAAAGATGTTGAATGCTGGAACTGTGGCAAGAAGGGCCACTATAAGCATGAATGTCACAAGAAGAAGAGTGATAAGAAGGGTAAAGGAAAGGAGAAGGAAGATGATTCAGATTCTACTGCGGTTGCCTCAGATGGTGACGTTATTGTTATTCTTTTGGCAGATCACGATATTTGTCTCACGGCTTCGAGTCAGAACATCGACTGGGTGATAGATTCGGGAGCCTCGTTTCATGCGACTCCACACAGGGATTTCTTCACAAGCTACAACTTAGGTGACTATGGGGCAGTGAAGATGAAAAATTCTGGTGTTTCGAAGATCGTAGGGGTCGGTGATATTTGTGTGAAGACCGATGTGGGCTGCACATTGGTTATCAGGGATGTGAGACACATTCCAGACCTTTGCCTCAACTTGATGTCGACGGAAAGGTTGGATGATGATGGCTATGAAAGCCGGTTTGTTGGTGGGCGCTGGAAGCTCATCAAGGGTTCGTTGATTGCTGCCAGAGAAAAGAAGTGTTGCACTCTTTATAAGGCAGGTGTCAGTGTATGCAAGGGTGGATTGAACGCAGCGCTAGACTCAGCTACTGACATGTGGCATAGGCGTCTAGGCCACATGAGTGAAAAAGTGCTTCAGCTACTAGCGAAGAAGCGGCTCCTTCCAAACGTGATAGGTATACCTCTCAAAACCTGTATTGACTGTTTATTTGGGAAACAACATAGAGTTTCTTTTGTTAAAACTGCTTCTCATATTAATAAAGTACATGCATTAGATTTGGTTTACTTTGATGTTTGTGGTCCTATGAGGACAAAAACCTTGGGTGGGGCATTGTATTTTGTCACATTTATAGATGATGCATCTAGGAGGGTTTGAGTGTATGCTTTGAAATCCAAGGACGAGGTCTTTGGTGTATTTAAACTGTTTCATGCTATGGTCGAGAGAGAGACAGGCAGACCATTGAAGTGCATCCGCACTGACAATGGTGGATACATAGGTGATTTCAATGAGTATTGCAAGTCACTGGGTATACGGCATGAACAGATGGTTCCTAAGACCCCCCAGCATAATGGTGTGGCTGAGCGAATGAATCGCACCATTGTAGAGAGAATCAGATGCATGTTATCCCATGCAAAGTTGCCCAAGATGTTTTGGGGAGAAGCAATGCACACGGCGGTGTATTTGATAAACATGTCTCCATCAGTCCCGTTGAATGGAGAAGTACCTGAGAAGGTGTGGACTGGACGTGATCCATCGTACAGTCATCCCAGGGTGTTTGGATGCAGGGCATCCGTTCACGTACCAAAGGACAAGAGGTCCAAGCTCGATATGAACATCAGGCAATGTGTGGTGATGAGAAGTTCGGTTACAGGTTGTGGGATCCGACAGAGAAGAAGCTCGTCAGGAGCAGAGATGTGGTTTTCATTGAAGATCAGTGTATAGAAGACATTGAAAAGCCAGAGAAGACCCAACCCAGTTCAGGTGAACTGGAAGACATGGATCCGATTACTCTTCCCGTGGTGCCTGATGACGGGGGAGTACAACAAGGTGCAGAGGATGAGGGAGTCCCTACAGAAGATGGACAGGGGGAGCAGCCCTAACTTGATCCACCGGTTGAGCCGCAGGTGAGGAGGACATCAAGGGATAGACATCCATCCAAGAAGTACTCGCCGCATGAGTACATTATGCTCACTGATGGGGGAGAGCCAGAAGACTATTCTGAGGCCCTAGCCGATGAGCATAAGGGGGAGTGGTTGAAAGCTATGCAAAAGGAGATTGAATCCTTGCATAAGAACCACACTTATGATATGGTGAAATTGCCTAAGGGCAAGAAAGCTCTGAGCAACAAGTGGGTGTTCAGAAAGAAGAATGAGCAGAAGAATTCACAGACAAGGTACAAGGCCAGACTTGTGGTGGAAGGGTTTGGTCAGAGAAAAGGGATAGACTTCGAGGAGATATTCTCACCAGTGGTAAAGATGACATCCATACGGGTGTTGCTTGGATTGGCGGCTAGCATGGATCTGGAGATAGAGCAGTTAGATGTCAAAACTGCTTTCCTTTATACTGACCTGGAAGAAGAGATCTACATGCGCCAACCAGAAGGGTTCGAAGTCAAGGGCAAAGAGCATATGGTGTGTAGGCTTAGGAAGAGCTTGTATGGGCTGAAGCAAGCTCCTAGGCAATGGTACAAGAAGTTCGACTCGTTCATGTTGAAGCATTGATATGACAGAACGGAGTCGGACCACTGTGTGTTCACACGCAAGTTCTCAGATGGTGATTTCTTAGTTCTGCTATTGTACGTTGATGACATGCTCATCATGGAAAAAGATATCAAGAAGATTGACAGGCTGAAACAGGAGTTGGGCAAGTCGTTTGCGATGAAAGACTTGGGCCCGGCTAAACAGATCCTAGGAATGGAGATAACCTGTGTCAGAAGTAGTAAGAAGCTTTGGCTGTCACAAGAGCGGTATATTGAGAAAGTCCTAGAGCGGTTCAACATGAATGCAGCGAAGCCGGTCAGTACTCCACTGGATGGTCACTTCAAATTAAGCGACAAGCAGTGTCCCAAGATGAAGGCGGAAGTGGAAGAGATGCGGAAGATACCCTACGCATCAGTGGTAGGAAGTTTAATGTATGCTATGGTGTGTACGGGCCCAGACATAGCATATGCGGTTGGGGTTGTCAGCCGGTATCTTGCCAATCCTAGCAAAGAACATTGGGCAACAGTGAAGTGGATACTGCGGTATCTTAGAGGCTCATCCAGGTTGAGCCTATGCTATGGTGACGAAAAACCTGTGTTAGATGGCTACACAGATGCAGATATGGCAGGTGACATAGACTCCAGGAAGTCTACATCGGGGTTCATGTTCACGTTTGCATGGGGAGCGGTCTCTTGGCAGAGCAAGCTACAGAAGGTCGTAGCATTGTCGACGACAGAGGCCGAATACATCGCGGTCACAGAAGCATGCAAAGAGATGCTTTGGATGAAGAGGTTCCTACAGGAACTCAGCCTGAAGTAGGAGCACGTGGTCTATTGCGATAGCCAAAGTGCTATACACTTGAGCAAGAATCCAAGTCAGCATTCCAAGTCGAAGCACATAGAGATTCAGTATCACTGGATCAAGGATACTTTAGAACAAAAGGTGTTACAGCTTGAGAAGGTCCATACGGATAATAACGGGTCAGACATGATGACCAAGGCTTTGCTCAAGGGCAAGTTTGAGGTTTGTAGAAACCTGGCTGGCTTGAAGAAGGTGAATTTCTCCTGAGTCGGAAAGGGGGAGATTTAATGGAGTTTTCCTCCTCAGTCAGAGGAGAGAGAGAGAGAGAGTGCAGATTGGGTATGGTCGAGCGCCCGGACCAAATTGTGGCCGGGCGACCGAAAATCACCGGGATGAAAGCTTGCACGTTGGACTGTTTTCACAACAGCCAGGCGCCCGGCGGTCTGATAACTGGGAGCACGATGCCCTGGCCGGGCGCCCGACCATGTTGGTCCGGGCGCCCGGAAATGGATTTTTTCTTCATATTTCTTGCTGGACATTTTTGGCCTGGCCGGGCGCATGGTGGTCTGGTGACCGGGCGCCCGACCTGACGCGGACTGCTTATACGCAGTTTCCTATTTGGCTTGCAACTCCTCCGGTTTCTTACTTAAGGAGTTCCAAAACAGGATTAGGGTATCCCATTAGAGGGTTTACACGTCCAAGGTGAGAAAGAGAGAAAAAGAGGAAGAGAGAAAGAGAAAAGAGAGAAAGAGGAAGCTTGTAAAAGGGAGAAGTTGCTTGAAGAGTAGTTCTTTTGCGCAACCGTCGTCTTAATGCTTTTACGTCCTCGGGATCGGTGAGACCGCTCTACTTTTATTATTCTCTTGTTGTTTATCCATCCCAAGTGGGTGAGGAAGGTTTGATCAAAGCGGTGTGTGCTTAAGATCGGTTGTAATAGTTCCCTGAGATAGTGGCTTGTTGATCTGGACTAGGTCCCATGGTTTTTACCTCTTTTGACGGTTTTTCACGTAAAACCTCCTTGTGTCGTGTGGTTGATGTTTATTCTTGATTATTGCATTATTGTAGTCCATAATTCTAGTGCATTGGGGGGCGAGATCCAAAGGTTTGTGTGAAACGCACCCAACACTCTGTAGTTTTATAACCCATACTGTTTCCAGTATTTCCCACCCCCAGCCACTATCAAGGTGAACCACACCAAGAACATTGAGTTACATCCTAGACCGTCCATTTATTTTGATGATTGAGTCCGCATATTGAGTGACCGGCCTAACCTTACGCAAGGTGATTGTCACGGTGGGTCCCACTTCCAGCACTACGTGTATGTTAGCATGGGACATTGGATTCGGCACTGACCCCCTCCAGAGGTTAGTACTGGTTAGTGCTATATGGGCCCACTATCATACAAGTGTTTTAAACATGCAGTCCATCTATTTTGTTAGATTATGTTAATGCGTGAAAAAAAAAAAAGAGGCAGATCCAAATCAAAGGTAGACCCACAGCTGAGGAAATTGTGGTGATTGACGGGCCCGCGGCTAAAAACTTGATAGCTCCCCTTGATAAGGAGGCTGAGCTCGGAGTGGAAAGGAAGATACACTCGTCTTGGGATTCGCTACCCAACCTAGCAGACCATCTACAGCTCTATCAGCCTCTCTAAGGACCAAAGAAAAGGAGATGGTTGAGACCCGCTTGAGGGCATCCACCTTCACGAGCCAATATCACTTTCATCACTGATGTAGAGGAGGTAGCTGATTAACTCTACATGACGAAGATGGACCAAAGAAAGGACCCAAGGAAGACCCCCAAAGCAGAAGGAGCCAAGACTCAGCAAAACTAGAGTCTGACGACCGATCATCTGACCGGTTGTCAGCTCCCAACATCGGTCATGACCGGCCATCAGACAATCGAATATTTGCGTAGGGACAATCCAACTCTCTGGACTGTCTAAGGCCATCGACGACTGGTCACCCAACCGGTCATGAGATTTGACAACCGTTCACAACTAACGGGCCATCTTCTAACCATTGATGGACCACAAACCAAGATTGCTTTGATGTTGTACACAGTAAATAATTCAATCATTCCTCTTAGGGCGGGCGATGGGTAGGGTTAGGATCAGCTCGAAGTCAGCCCAAAAGTTTTACCCATTTATGAACGGGCTAAGAATCCTGACTCAAACCCAACCCATGACCCATTATCCATAGGCCTGACCTGACCCACTTAAAATTTACCAAACCCAAGGCCGACTTGACCCATTTGAGTGTAATACCGTCAGCTTCAATCGACCCGACCTGACCTGGCATGACCACACTCGGGCTACAAGAATGGATTATGGGGCTAAATGTTCGCCAGCATACCAACTTACATCATGTGTATCTATCTATTTATCGTTTATTAATTTGTTTTGGGTTTTGTGTTTGGTCGGGCGGGGACATCTGGTCCAACCCATTAATAAATTTGTTTGCAGGTTGGGTTGGGTGGAGCTCAACCCAATCCAGACCTGTTTACTTAATATATGTGTGCAGGCTACATTTTCTAGACTGAATCTGATGCACTACCCATTCAGCCTGGCCCAAACCTGCCTCAGAAGCCGTTCGAAGTAGTCAACTCATATGCAAACCCAAGCATTTGCCACCAGAAATTCCTCCATTATTCCTATAGATTGTACCCTTGTGATAGAAGGCCAAGATCATAATTGGTCCATCCAACTTCTAAAAATTACATGAATGCACAAGGCATGGAGGTGGGCCATGCAATGGAAGTGATTAAGATCGGTAAATCGTGAACCTATCTTGGATCATAACCTTCTAAGACCTCGATGTAGCATATGGTTGTACCTTTCATGCAACCCGTGAAAGCTCTATGGAGCCAACAGTAGCTCAGGCTCAAAAGTTTTGGATCAAGCTGATATTTTTGTTTCCGCTTCAACTATGTCCTTTTGTGATATTATGAACAGGTAGGATTACAAATAAAGATTATTGTGGGCACTAGAAAGGTTTTAATGATCAAAATAATTATTCCTTACATACATTCACTGTAGGCCCAACTGGTTTTACTCAGTACTGAGCACAATCCGATTTCGTCACGGTGGGCCCCTCAGAGCTTACGCCTAGAGGTTCTATTGTATGCGAGGGTTACATGCATATAAGTATTGAATTAGGATAAACCAAATTATTAGGAAAGTCATTAAGTTTCCTAACTAAATTAGAAAACCAAAATTATTTCTCAGAAAATTAGGGACGGCGATTAGGTGAGGCATGTGTAAGGGCGTGTTTGCCACACGGGATTTGGTGGGATTCAATGGGATTGAACGGTAAAAATCACTTTTCCAAATCTACCCCTTGTTTGGTTGTGATTTTTGTTGGTGATGGATTACGCTTTGGAAACTACGTCGGGATTCTCACAATCCCACCCATTGTGGGAGCAAATCTTGAAAGGGAGAAGAAATCGGAAGCAAATTATATAACGGTGCATCACCAAGCTCTATGGTCCCCACTATGATATATGTATTATATCCATACCGTCCATCCGTCTATCGAGATCATATTATGCCATGAGCCCAAAAATGACACAAATCCAAAGCTTACGTGTACCAAAAGTAGTAAGGACAATGGCTACTACCGTTGAAACCCTCCCAAGGCCCATCATGATGGTTATTTGTCATCAAAGTTGTTCATGAGATCACACATACATAGATGAAGGTAGGAAAACAAATATCATATTGATCCAAAACTTCTATAGCCCTCAAGAAGTTTTCAATGGTAGACGGTTAAAACTCCACTGCTTTATGATGTGTGGTCAATTTGACATTCAAATATGCCTCATTTTTTGGCCCATGCCCTAAAATGATCTCGTAAAATAGATAGACGGTGTGGATATAATACATACATTATTGTAAGCCCCACAAAATTGGTGATGTAAACATAGTGTCTTCATCCCAACCGGTATCTCATCCACGCCTCCTCCACCTGCCGCTGGTGGGTTTTCACTGCTGCTAGCCAAACATGGCATGTCATAGAATGGGATGGGATGAAAATTTTTAATCCCACGACAACCCCTGACAGCATGTAATGATTACTTTCAAGAAATCCCACTCCCGTTTAATCCCACCTAATCCCGTGCGGCAAACACGCCCTAACGGACGCGGATTAGCTACTGACAGATTGAGTACCTATCTCGCTACTGAAGTGACGTCACCAACTTCTGTTGGGCCCCACTTAGATCTGTGTATTGCATCCACACCGTCCATCCATTTGAATAGATCATTTTATGGCATTAATGAAAGAATGAGGCTGATCGAAAGCTCCAGTGAACCTCACTAAAGAAAACAGTGGGCATTGATTTCCTACCATTAAAAACTTCTTGAGGTTACAAAAGTTTTAGGTTAAGCTGATATTTGTGTTTCACTTCTTCCATGTCTTTGTGAAGTTATGAACAGGTTGGATCTCAAATAAACATCATGATTGGCCCTAGGAACGTTTCAACGGTCACATCACTGTCCCCACTGTTTTCTTTGGTGGGGTCCACTTGAGCTTTGAATCGGTCTCGTTCTTTAGCACATGCCCTAACCTGATCTCTTCAAATGGATGGACGGTGTGGGTACAATACACAGATCATGGTGGGGCCCACAGAAGTTGGTGATGTCACTTCAGTAGCGAGATAGGTACTCAACCTGTAAGTAGCTAAATCCCATCCATGTGTAACAGCATAGTGGGTGGGGCCCACCTCAGTGTACGTGTTGTATATCCACACCATCCACCCGTTTTCCAGCACATTTTAGGGTGGGTCCCAAAATGAGACAGATACGTATCTCAGGTAGACCACAGTGATGATTGAATTCCAACCATTAAAAACTTCTCGAGGGAGCCATTCATCTAAGTCTGTGTGACCTTATCAACAGGTTGGATGGCAAATAAACATTACAGTGGGCCCTAAGAAGTTTTAATGGTGGACCTTCAGTTACCACTGTTTTCATGTGTTGTGGTCCACCTGAGATTTGGATACCAAAATGAGCTGAAAAAACGGATGGACAGCATGGATATACTGAGGTGTGCCTCACGGTCAGGGCCTCGCACACGAAGCTGTTAACCTGCCTTATGAGGGGAGCCTTCCATGGACGCGGATTAGCTACCGACAGGTTGAGTAGCGATCTAGGTACTGAAGTGACGTCACCAACTTCTGTAGGCCCCACCATGATGTATGTGTTGTATCCACACCGTCCATTCATTTGGAGTGATCATTTTAGGGCATTATCTAAAGAATGAAACAGATCCAAAGCTCAAGTGGACCCCACCAAAGGAAACAGTAGGGCTTGATCTCCTACCATTAAAATCTTCTTGGGAGATAGAAGTTTTCGATCAAGCTGATATTTGTGGTTTCCCTTCTTCTATGTCTGTGTGAACTTATGAACAGGTTGGATCTCAAATAAACATCATGGTGGGCACTAGAAAGTTCTCAACGGTCGTGTCACTGTCCCTAGTGTTTTCTTTGGTGGGGTGCACTTGAGCCTTGTCCCTAGTGTTTTCTTTGGTGGGGTGCACTTGAGCCTTGGATCTGTCTCATTCTTTAGCTCATGCCCTAAAATGATCTCTCCAAATGAATGGACAGTGTGGATACAACACATACATCATAGTGGGGACCACAGAATTGGTGACGTCACTTCAGTAGCGAGATAGCTACTCAACATGTCAGTAGCTAATCCCCGTCCGCCTTCCATGTATCACATGACTCCCAACTGGAAGACGCCTAAGCGTTTCAACAGCAGATCTGCGTGCATACATCGTGTGACTAACTGTGTGGGTGAAGGTGTGTGTGTTGCATGACTAACGCACAGGAAAAAATGTTTCAAGCAGGATTTTTGGATCTAAGTGTCGAGAATGAGGGGGCCAATGGCCTGGATGTAACCTGCACATTATGGTGAACCAACTTGTAAAAAAACAAGCGTTTCCTTATAAATTGATATTGTTATATATATATAGAGACGTACACCTATTCTACACCTATTTCTTCGCTTACAGAATCTTTCTCACGTCTCTTCCTTCCTCTCTCAAGAAAAAAAGCTCTCTCTCTCAACTCTCAACATAGTAGAGATGGAGAAGCTCCCAGACGAGATCATGGTCGACATCCTCTCAAGACTCTCTCTCAAGACTCTCTTCCAATGCACAC
Organism: Liriodendron chinense; assembly: GCA_003013855.2. NCBI lineage: Eukaryota > Viridiplantae > Streptophyta > Magnoliopsida > Magnoliales > Magnoliaceae > Liriodendron > Liriodendron chinense. The sequence goes on along the minus strand of PVNU02000102.1, from coordinate 79,758 downwards.
GCGTATGCAAAACCTGGCGCAGCATAATCCTACGGGACGCTTACTTTGCTAACATGCACCTCACCTGATCATCCCAAGTTGATGTCCCTTACCTAGTCTATAAACCTCACACCTACACAGGTGAGCCACCACAGCTGTGTCTGATAGATTTCAATTCCAATGACTGTCAAGATCACACACTCAACATACGCTTTGAACTACGTTTCAATTTTGATGCCATATTATCTTGCTACGGATTGTTATGTTTATGTGATTGTTTCAACAACCCCATATATGTCTGCAATCCTATCACCGGAGATCATGTTACACTTCCGCAACAATGGGCCCAATCCAAGGATCGTAGGTTCATACCAGGGTTCGGTTTTGATGCTAGGAGTAAAAAATACAAAGTAATACGGTTAATGTATTTCAAGAAACAAGGCGTAGCTTCTGATCTTGTGGCTGAGGTGTACACACTTGGCTCAGGTGCATGGAGAAGTATAGGAAGCGTTGGATGTCAAGTAATATCAAAGCGCCAGAGTTTCTATGGCCGGAATTTCTCTGGGCCTGTAAACATTCATGGAGCTATTCATTGGATGATCGAGCTTAATTTCAATCCAATCATTCGAGAAATTGTGGCATGGAATGTGAGTGATGAGAAATTTTGTGTCGTTCCATGTCCGAAAGAGCTCGTCCCAAATGAGGATTTCTCTACCATGGGTCTAACGACGATTAACAAGTGCCTTTCTGTATACTATTATAACAATGGGCTTGGATTTTTAGATATTTGGATAATGAAGGATTACAACGTGGAGGAGTCTTGGATTAAAGAGGTCAGGAAAGATATTCCACCGGAGAATCGTTGGTCTATGGAGTCGTCCTTGAGTAAATCAGTTACCATATTCCAGCAATTGTATAGACGTTCAAGCATGGATGTTCATGTAAAAGCCATTTATAGTTGTGATGAAAGACGTTTTAGAGAAGTTCAGGAAACACCTTTACGTGAAAGTCAATACATTGGATGTAGTGCAATGGATATAGCTAGTCACTTTATCTTCAGTTCCGTCACTGGATGTAGAGGAATGGATATAGCTACTCATGTGGGGAGCTTCATTTCCGTCGGAGGTGGCAATTCATGGCCGGATGATGTTGGACCAAATCGCGTGGCAGCCAGTCGTGTTCAATCTGAAAAAAGAAAGAGAAGATGAAAGCAAGTATAGAAACAGATGCATTGGGTAATTTTTACCATTAACATATTACTTTAATTTCTATAATAAAAGTAGAGGAATTTTTCCATGGGTCTTTCTCCATGTCCCATTTACCAACTTTGGGTATTCACCTGAGAATCCCTATTTGTGTAAACTCTCTTGGGCCACAGTGAATGTGTGTACAATGTTAGTCATGCAATACACCCACTGGTGTCAGTAGCGTAGATATTTTACCACTAGTGGGTTTCGAACCCGAGACCCCTTGTTGAAACTCGCAGAGTCTACCTTAGCAAGGTTATCTTCACTCAATCTACCACTGTCATAAGGCGTGGGTGTTCCCTGTATGCCTAGGTTACATGCATATTCACCTATAATTGTTGAATGCTCATTACCCTAGGGAACTCATTAAGTTTCCTAATTAAATTAGAGGTAATAAGTTAGGAAACTTATTAAGTTTCCTAATTTAATTAGAAAACCAATATTATTTAGCTCTTACAAAAATAAGAAGCATGATCTACGGACAGGATAGGTGAGGCAGGCCGGGGAAACACCTTCGTGGGAGAGGCCCACTTTGATGTATATATATGTTGTATATCTACATCGTCCATCCATTTTGCCATGCTCATTTTAGGGTGGGGATCCCAAAAACGAGGCAGATACATATCTCAGGTGGACCGCAGTGAGGATTCATGAATTCCCACCATTAAAAACTTCTTGAGGGACTACAAAAGTTTTGGATTAAGGAGCTATTTGTGTTTTCGTTCATCCAAGTCAGTGTGGCCTTATCAACAGGTTGGATGGCAAATAAACATTACAGTGGCCTCTAGGAAGTTTTTATTGATGGCCGTTCAATCAGCACTGTTTTCATGTGGTGTGGTCCACCTGGGATTACAGGTAAGTCGCGTCCATGCGTGAGCATCGCATGACTAACCTAACACGAAACATCTATTTCTACCTCACTTTAGTGAGGCCACCTGACTTATGTATCAAGTTGTATTTTTGGATCTAAGCATAGAGGATGACAGGGCTAATGAAATGGATGGGGTGGATGTAACTTAGACATATGGTGGACCAACTAGGGAGAAAAACAACAACGGTTCCCTATTACGTTTTAGGAAACCGATTCCCTTATAATCAGTCTATATATGCACATACATTCAGGAGCTTACCCTTGCCGTATGGCCCACCTTAACGATGTGTTGTATCTCCACAAGACCCGATGGGGTATCTAGACCCAACCCATTCATACCAGACCCATTTATTAAATGGTACGGGTCTAGGTCCAAAAAGAGACTCATTTGCTAAACGGGTCTGGGTCTGGTTTCCTTTATATTAGGCTCGATCCAACCTGACCTGAACCCATTTAGTAAGTGGGCGGGTTTGGTCTACGTTTCAAGGTACCCATCCAGCCCAAACCCATCCAAACCCGATTTTAAGCCTTGTAAAAATGCTAGGATACTAAATCCAGACCTAGGCCCATTAGACCCGATCCATTTATAAATGGGTCTAGGTGGATCTCCCTCAACCAGACCCAAACCCATTTATAAATGAGTCTGATGGGTTGACTCAGACCCGACCTAGACCCGCCCATTTAGTAAAAGGGTCTGGGTCTAAAATTTGAACCCAGACCCATTTAGTAAATGGGCGGGTTTGGTTCCACCCAAACCTGCCCTGAACCCGACCATTTACCACCCTAATCTCCACGATTTTTTTTTTTGCTACACCCACTGTTTCTGTGGGGCCCATTGTAATGTAAGGGGTTTATCCATGTCATCCATCCATATTTATAGAACATATTAGTCTATTAACCCCAAAATGAAATAGAGCGTTGACTTAAGTGGACCTCAAAGTGGAGATTGAATGCCCACCATTAAAAACTTGTTGGGATCAGCTGCAAAAGTTTGGGATCAAGCTAATATTTGTGTTTTCACTTCATTCAGGTTTATGATAAAAATACATCACGGTGACCCCAAGAAAGGTTTCAACAGTAGGTGTCATTATCACCGCTGCTTTCTTTTGTGTGGTCCACTTAAGCTTGGGACCTGTCTTATTTTTTTGCTCATGCCTTAAAATGATTTGAAAAAATGGATGGATGGTGTGGATAAGACCCTTACATCATAGTGGACCCCATAGTCCGCTTCCATGAATCCTCTCCAAATAATGCCTTATTGACTGTTACCCGTACCGTGGGGCCAACATTGATGAGTTTTTGTAAATCCACACCGTCCATACATTTCTTCCACCAATTTTAAAATGTGATCCCATTATTTAAGCGTATCCAAATCTTCACCATATATAGGAAACAATGGTTATTGAGTGCCTCACCATTAAAAGTTCCAAAGGGCCCACCTAAGGTTTTTTGTAACGTTTATTTTCCATCTAAGCTTTTGATAATATCACGATGACATGGATGAAGGGAAAATACAAATATCATATTGATTTAAAACTTTTGTGGCTTAAAAAGTTTTTCTAATAGTTATTTAGCAATGTCTGTGATGTAGAACAAAAACCCCCTGATGAAGGGCATGTATTAAGCATGCCCTTCATCTTAAAATAAGGTGAAACGTAAATTTGTCATAACTTTTGATTGAGGAAGAGCTAGGTGAGACATAACATATGGATTTCTACTTAAATTTTGTTTATGGGGTAAATCGGCCATAATTATTCCCACTGTTTCCTCTTGTATATATGGTCCACTTGAACTTTGATATGCTTCATTTTTTGGCTCAACGCCACAAATGAGCTGTAAAAACGGATGACCAGTGTGGTTTATAAATTCACTGTGGGCCCAACTGAGTTTACTAATGATAAAAGCATACTGAGTAACTCAGTTGGGCCCACCTGAGCGTTGGATTTGTCTCATTCTTGGTCTATTGCCATCAGCATGTTTGTGTCCATACTGAGGAAGGACGCAATCTGCGTCCTATATAGAAACGTATACCTATTCTAAACCTATTTCTTCCCTTATAGACTCTTTCTCACGTCTCTTTTTTCCTCTGTCAAGAAAAAAAGCTCATTAAGATTACATGCATATTCACCTATAATTGTTGAATTCTCGTTACCTAAATTAGGAAATTCATTAAGTTTCCTAATTAAATTAGAAAACCAATATTATTTAACTTTTACAAAAATAAGAAGCATGATCTACGGACGGGGATTAGGTGAGGCAGGGATAACACCGTAGTGGGAGAGGCCCTGACCCTGGGGCCCACTTTGGTGTATATGTTGTATATCTACACCATCCATACATTTTGCCAGCTCATTTTAGGGTGGGGACCCCAAAAATGAGATAGATACATATCTCAGGTGGACCACAGGGAGGATTGAATTCCCACCATTAAAAACTTCTCGAGGGGCAGCAAAAGTTTTGGATCAAGGTGCTATTTTTGTTTTCCTTTCATCCAAGTCTGTGCGACCTTATCAACAGCTTAGATGGCAAATAAACATTACAGTTGGCCCTATGAAGTTTTTATTGATGGGCATTCAATCAGCACTGTTTTCATGAGGTGTGGTCCACCTGGGATTACAGGCAAGTCTCGTCCATGCGTAAGTATTGCATGACTAACCTAACACAAAACATCTATTTCTACCATAGCCCTCTAGTGAGGCCTACCTGACTTATGCATCAAGCTGGAATTTTGGATCTAATTAAGCATAGAGGATAACTGGGCCACCATAGCCCTCTACAGGTGTACACAAGCCAAATCGAATAGAGGTAGGCTTGGCTCACCTCGGCCCGACCAACGAACTACCTGGGCTTAGCTTGGTTTGGTCGAATTTTTGAGCTGAGTTTGAGCTAGTGAGAGAGAGGGTCGTCTGGCCGTCTGGGAGAGCAGCAAGGGTTGGGAGAGATGGGCGTTGAGAGAGAGAGAGAGAGAGAGAGAGAGAGAGAGAGATCGGGCGAGGGCCTGTCGGAGGACCGTTGGCCAGGCGACTACTGACTAGGTGCTGGATGTGGGGGTAAAAGTCAAAAGGGGGAGGGTACTTCAATGAAATTAGGGTTTGAGGAGGGGCACTCCAAATATATATATATATATATATATATATATATATATATATATATATATATATATATATATATATATATATATATATATATATATATATATAATCAATCAAGCCTGGTTTTGATTCGAGCTCGGCTCAAATTTTCAATGAGCTCAAAATTAAGTTCGGTTTGGCTTGTTCCACCTTTCAAATTGAGAAGAATTGAGTTTTTTCGAGTTTAGCTGAGCAAACGCTTTGATCCTTGGTTCGTGTACAACTCTAGGGCTAAGGCAATGGATTGGTTGGATGTAACTTAGACATTATAGTGGTCCAACCAGGAAAAAAACAACAATGTCCACATATGGGAGTGGATTAGTTGTTACTAGTGTTTGTTACTTTGTTACCCTTCCCGTGGGGGTAGGGGTAGGGCCTACCTTAATGATGTGTTGTATCCCCACCAGAACATTTTTTCTACACCTACTGCTTACATTCGCTCCCTGGGTGTGGGTAGGTCTCTGTGGGGGCCGGGCCACTGTAATAGAAGGGGTTTATCCACGCCGTCCATCCATATTTCCAGATCATTTTAATGCATGAACAAAAAATGAGCCAGAACCAGAACCATGGTTTGAGTAGTGGACCCCAAAGTGGAGATTGAATGCCCACCATTAAAAACTTGTTGGGAGCTGCAGAAGTTTCGGATGAAGCTGATATTTGTTTTTTCACTTCATCCTGGTATACATCTTATAAGGATGGTAAAAATACTTCAAAGTGGCCCTAGAAAGGTTTACATGGTAGTTGTCATCATCAACGCTTCTTCCTTTTGTGTGGTCCACTTAAGCTTTCGACCTGTCCCATTTTTGGGCTCATGCCTCAGAATGATTTGAGAAAATGGATGCACGGCATGGATAAGACCCTCAAGGCCCTTTTGGTTGGCATCTAGAATCTCGTTTCCAGCCCAAACTGGATTAAACCTAATTTGGCTGGAAGCAGGATTAGTGGAAACGGTGCAGGAACCTTTCTACGGAAGGTAAAAGAGGCGGAAATGAGCGTCACCCACCTCCATGTATGCGTTGTGCATCTATAATGTATGTGTTTTATATCCACACGGTGTATCTGTTTTGAGAGCTCAATTAAGGGCATTAGAAAAAAATTGAGGCAGATCTAAATCTCAAGTGGACCACACCACAGGAAAACAACGGTGATTGAACGTCCATTATAAAAAACTACCTAGGGCCCACTATAATGTTTATTTGCCATCCAAGGGCTACCATAGGCTAGGGATCAGGTTCTCCGGTGGATCCGAAGCCCAAGTGGGCCATACGATGCGACAAGCAACGGTTCGAACAGAAGTTGAATTACACAATTTTCAACCAAACAAAAAGTTCCATATGGTTTCTAGTCTAGTTTCTGCAATTTCGGATTCTAATGGTGGAATGCCTGGTTCGCACTAAGCGTCAATGATAGTTTCGTAATCTTCACCCAAAGAAAAATCATAATCTATCTTAGGTATATCCATGCTGGGGAAAGTAGGCCAAATTCGGTATATCCAACCCCCGCCAAACCTATCTTAGGTGAAGATCAGGGAGGACTCTGTCTGCAAGTCGATCTGTCCCCTTACTTTACAGAGGAAGATCAAGGTATGCCAAAGGGAACTCCTACTCCTCTAAGGGATGTCCTCTCTGATGGTGAGAGGGAGGGATTTCCAGTTGTAGTTCCGGATTCCCAAGAGGGGGCTGGCAGCCCGAGTGAGAGAGATTTTCTCAGCGACGACACAGGACGCGCTCTAGAGTTAGAATCACTGCCAGATAGGCAACGACTTCGGACCGCGTCCCCCAGCAAAGGGTTGGGGCTTCTGTTGCAGCCTTCGGGGTCTCTCTTGCACATCCAAGCAGATGAGGGGGAGGTGGCTAATGGGGAGAAAGCTGTGGCCAATTCACCCTAGCCCATTAAGGAGATCTCAGGGGTGGCAGATAGACAACAAGCCACAGGGAAGTGGATCCTGGCCCTTCAAGCCAAACATGGGAAGGGCACTCGCAAATCACACGACTCCAATGGGAGGTTGAGGAGACTCAAGCTACGGGCCTTGAACTCTGGGAGTGTGACTGATGGATAAAATCCTTGTTTGGAATGTTCGGGGTGTTGGGAATGCCAAATCAATTCAAGTGCTCAATAGGTATGTTCGGGAATATAATCCGGGGATGATCGCCCTACTGGAACCCTTTCTTTCTGATGATAAGAGGGTTACGACTGGTCTATCTTTGGGGTTTCACAATTCCCTTTCCAACCACAGTGAAGGAGGGAAAGTTTGGGTGTTCTTCCATAGTCAGCAACAGGTTGTTCTCAGGTCTGCCTCTTCACAACTGATCACCATGGCTGTCTCTATTCAGGGTCTTGCTGCCCCTGTCCTCTTCTCCATAGCCTATGCTAAATGCTCAGCTGCTCTCAGGAGGGATCTGTGGGAGGAGCTAGCTTCTGTGGCTGCATCTAATACAGGTTCGTGGGCGGTGAGTGGGGATTTCAATGCGGTAGTTGAGCAGTCTGAAAGAATGGGTGGTAGAAGTAGAGATAGGCCTGTCTCTCCTGCCTTTGCTGAAGCCTTGGAGCGAGCTCATCTAACCGATGCTGGGTTTAGTGGTAGCAAGTTTACGTGGTGCAATAATCGGCATGGTTCTTCCAGGGCCTGGGCCAGGCTCGACCGAACAGTCTGCAATGCAGAGTGGCTCGACAGTTTCCCCTCCTTCCTTGTGAAGCATCTTCCTCGATCTAGTTCTGACCATGCGCCCTTGCTTCTCTCCTTTCCTCTCGGGGCCTCCAGTGGCCCCAAACCTTTTCGCTTCCAAAGGATGTGGCTTCTTCACGATGGTTTTGCTCCTCTCGTTCGTTCTGCCTGGGAAGCGCCCACTCCGAGCCAGGCTTATGACCCCATGGTTAACCTGTTAGTCAAATTGAAAGCAACTAAGCAGGCCATAGCTTCTTGGAACAGGGAGATTTTTGGTGATGTTTTTCTTCAGGTCAAGCGTGCAGAGCAGGGGCTGCTGCAGGCTGAGGAAGCATGTCTTCTGTATCCATCGGATCAGAACCTCAGCAATTTGAACGCTGCTAAAGCTGAGCTCTCTTTGTGCGAGCTACGTGAGGAAGTTTTTTGGAAGCAAAAAGCTAGAAACAAGTGGCTTCTAGAAGGAGATATGAACACTAAATTCTTTCATATCCAAGTTGCTAATCGTCAAAGGAGAGGCAGGATCATGAAAGTTAAGTTAGACAGCGGGGAGATTGTTACAGACCAAGCTAGAATTAGAGAGGAGGCAGTGGATTTCTTTGCTAAGCAGTTTCGAACCATCGAGTGCTCTGAGCCAGGGGACTTTTTAGATGTTATCCCTGAATGTGTGTCCTCCCAGGACAATGACAGGCTTATGGAGGAGCCTTCGTTGGAAGAGGTTAAGCAGGTGGTGGATGAGATCCCCAAGGATGGCGCGCCTGGGCCTGATGGCTTCTCTGGAGCTTTCTTTGCTGCATGTTGGGATATCGTTGGGAAGGATATCTAGCGGGCTGTCGTGTTTTTCTTTAGAGGGGGTAGGCTGCCGAGGGCTTTCACCTCCACCCTGATTGCGCTGATTCCAAAAGTCCCTTATCCATCGAAGTTCGCTGACTTCCGTCCCATTAGCCTTTGCAACTGCATCTATAAGATTTTTTTCTAAAATCATGTCTAACAGGTTGAATCCTTTGCTGCCAATCGTTATCTCTCAGGAGCAAGGGGCTTTTGTTTCAGGGCGCTCCATGGTGGAAAGCATAACTTTAGCCCAAGAAGTTTTTAGGGACGTTGGTAAGAAAGTCCGGGGGAGCAACATTGTTGTCAAGCTCGACTTGGAGAAGGCTTATGATAGGGTTCACTGGCCCTTCCTCAAATCCCTCCTCCTCAAATTTGGCTTCAACGAGAGGTGGGTCTCTCGGCTAGAATGTTGTTGGGCAAACTGCTGGTTCTTAGTTGTTGTCAACGGGCATGCTTCAGGCTTCTTCAAGCCTACCCGGGGTTTGTGGCAAGGGGACCCCATTTCCCCTAGCTTGTTCATTATTGCGGCAGAGGCATTCAGCAGAGGTTTCGCGAACCTTCTCCGGAACAGTCGGTGCCAGCCATACCGGCTGCGGAGGGGGTGTCCCACCCTCTCTCATCTCCTATTTGCTGACGACACCCTGCTCTTTATCAACAGCGGCAGCAACACCATTCGGGAGGTGAAAAATTTCCTGAATAGGTTCCAAGAGTTCTCAGGGCAGAAGATCAACACAGGGAAGAGTGGCTGCTACATTCATAACAAGATGTCTTTGTCCAGATCTAGAGCCATTCAACGTCGGCTAGGGATTCCAGTGTCGTCTGGGAGCTTCACATACCTGGGAGTCCCTATTTTCTAAGGTAGATCGAAACGTATCTATTTTCAGTCTTTGGCCGACAAAATCAGGGGCAAGGTGGCTGGTTGGAAAGAGAGATGCTTGTCCTCGGCGGGTAAGATGACGTTGATCAAGCATGTGATGAGTGGCATCCCGATTCATACTATGGCAGCGACGGATGTTCCTGCTTGTGTCTTAAAAGAGTTGGAGCAGCTGATGGCCAATTTCTTCTGGGGGTGGGACCAGGGGAGGAAGAAGATGCACTGGATAGCCTGGGGGAGAATTGCTTTGCCCAAATCTGAAGGTGGCTTGGGAGTGAAGCGTCTGAGCGAGGTCTTGCATAGCTTCAGGATGAAGATGGTCTGGTCGGTCTTCTTTGGTAAGGGGCAGAACCTGTGGGCGTCTTTTATGAGGACGAAATACCAAGCAGACTTCCCCGACGCTGTCGATACCTCTCATCGCTATGGCAAATCCCCGCTTTGGAAAAGCATTTGCCGTTTGTACCCACTGGTCCGGGCTGAAGTGTGTTGGCTTGTGGGTAGAGGTGAGTGTGGCTTCTGGGAGGAAGACTGGACTGGCCTCGGTCCGCTGTCTGCGTGGGCGCCTCACCCCATTCCGGTGGAGCTTCATCACCTAAGAGTTCGGGACTGTTTGTCCACAGCAGCTGCAGGTGCGTCTATCCCTGCCACTACCTGGTTGCCCCAATTGATCTTGGATCATATCCAAGGTAAGGGGATTTGTACGTCAGATTATGCAGATAGGTACCTCTGGACGAGGAGCCCCTCGGGGCTTTTTACAATCAGCTCAGCGTGGACCTTCATCAGGTCGTCCAGCGGCAGACGGTGGTGGGCCAGGTGGGTTTGGCACCCTGTTGTTCCTCCTAAGATCTCTCTTTTCGCTTGGAAAGTGTTGTTCCATGCAGTTCCTCTTGATGTCTATGTGCAACACAGGGGCATCCATCTAGCCTCGAAGTGTGAATGCTGTTCTGATGGCATGGGCATGAGCGCTGAGGATCTGGACCATCTGTTTGTGTCTGGGGAGTTGGCAAAGGCGATTTGGAGTCATTTCAGCTACATTTTCGGAATCACGATCGTCGACGGGCAGTCTGCAGGGAGTAGAGCGGGGCAATGGTGGAGAGACGCCACATTGGGTGATTGTTTGTCTTCCCTTAGAGGCATCACCCCCGAGTCTTATCTTCTCGGAGATATGGATTGAAAGGAACGCTCGCCGCTTCGATAACAGTCGTGGGCGCCCCGACAAAGTCATCCACAGGATCCAGGGGTGGATGAGAGCCCTCTCCCCTCACTTAAGCCCGGCAAAGGAAGATAGCTTGGATTCTCAGTTAGCGTTCCAGATTCTTCGGGTTTCGCCTGCGCCCCCAAAGAGGAAGGATGTGCGTATACTAAAATGGATTAGACCTCCTACAGGCTGGGTCAAGGTGAACGTGGATGGGTCCGCTATGAATAACCCGGGTCCGTCGGGTGGTGGTGGCGTATGCCGCGATGCAGAGGGAAGTTTTGTCTTTGCCTTCTCTTCTGGGTACGGGCAGGGGTCAAATGTTCGAGCAGAAGTCAAAGCTTTGGAGGAGGGCCTAGCGTTATGTATCGAGAGAGGCATCTCCAAAATCCAGTTGGAAAGCGACTCCAAGACTGTTGTAGTCGCCTTATCTCGAGAGCGCCCCTCAAGCTGGGCCTTTTGGTATTGGTGGGTGAGGATTTCTAATCACCTGGGCCAGGTTGAGGCTTCGATCCACTTTGTGCCGAGGGAGGTGAATGGTGTGGCCGATGGTTTAGCGCGGCTTGGGAGTGAGTCTCAAAGGCATAAGGTGATTAATTCGATTAGAGACCTTCCCAGTGATATCCGTGGAATCCTTTTCACCGACAAAGTGGGTCTAGGGACTCTGTCAAATAAATGATGAGCGGCTTGGGTTGGGTTGAGTGTTTTCGGTGCTTACGATAGGCGATCGGCTTCTTCTTTTTGTGATGCCTGATCGCCCGAATGTGTATTCCGCATTTTGTGAATAATATTTCTCCAGTTAAAAAAGAAAAAAAAATAATAATAATCTTCACCAAACGGTGCAGTTTTGTAATCTTCACCCAGAAGAGAAATCAGGATCTTCTCCAAAAGGTGCGGAGTAGCTACTATCCGGATAATACCTTATTAGGTGTTACCCTTACCGTGGGGCCCGTAATGTTGATTTTTTTATAATACGTTTCTTCAGCCAATTTTAAAACGTGTTCCTGAAATTTAAGCTAATCTAAATCTCAGGTGAACCACACCATAGGAAACAATGGCTATTGAGTGCCTCACCATTAAAAGTTTGAAAGGGCCCACCGTAAGGTTTTTTGTAACGTTTATTTTTCATCTAAACTTTTGATAATGTCAAGAAGACATGGATGAAGGGAAAATGCAAATATCAGGTTGATCCAAAACTTTGGTTGCCTAAAAAGTTTTTTTAATAGTTATTTATCACTGTCTATAGTGGTATGGTCCACCTAAGATCGGTATCTTCTTAAGGTTTTGGATATGGTCCTAAAATGAGATGATAAAATAGATTCATGGTGTGAATGCGCAAAAAATACATCAAGATGAGCACCATAGCAAGCGGTAGAGAGAGAGGAATGATGTTGCTCGCCCAGAGAGAGGAGGGAAGCGAACTGTGGGTCCACTGTGATGTACTTATCCATGCCGTTCATCCATTTTCTCAGGTCATTTTAAGGAGTGAGCTAAAAAAAAGCAGGTCCAAAGCTTAAGTGGACCACACAAAAGGAAGCAGCGGTGATAATGACATGTACCATTGAAACCTTTCTAATGGCCACCTTGACGTTTTTTTACCATCCAACCTATTTCTAAGGTCATGTATACCTGGAAGAAGTGAAAACACAAATATTAGCTTGATCCGAAACTTCTATAGCTCCCAACAAGTTTTTATAGTGATGCGCATTCAATCTCCTCTTTGGGGTCCACTTAAGCCATGATTCTACCTCATTTTTTGGTTTCATTCACTAAAATGATCTGTAAATATGGATGGACGACGTGGATAAACCCTTTACATCAAGGTAGGCCCCACAGAGCCCTACGTGGACTGATCATCGGCGGGGAGATAAGGACTTCACTCAAGTCTGGGATCTACGGGCATGTAGCATAGGCAACGTGCGTGTAGCAAATATTTCCCACATTATTCATTCTTTTATCGAGCCTGTTTTAAGAAGATCCAAATCTCACGCGGACTAGGCCACAAGAAAACAGTGTTGACTGAACGTCCACCACTAAAAACTTCCCAAGGCACATAGTAATGACCAACCTAACGTTTTCTTTCCATCCAACCCTTTGATAAGGTCAAACAGAACTGTACGAAAGGAAAATAAAAATATCAGATTGATCCAAAACTTTTGTGCCCCACAAATAGCTTTTAGCGGTCATCCACCACTGTTTACAGTTGTATAGTTTATTTGAGATGTGGATCTACTTAATTTTTTAGATTACCTCCTAAAATGATAGGAGAAAACAATTGAATGGCGTGGATATACAAAACACTCATCAAGTTAGGCCTCGCACAGCAAAGATAACACCCACTAAGGTGTCACCGCGGTGACACATAATCCGCTTCCCACACATACACTTTATAATTATTCTTCCCTTCGAAAATCTTTCTCACCTCTCTCTCTATCTTCCCTTTCAAGAAATAAATCTCTCTCTCTCTCTCTCTCTCTCTCTCTAACGGTGGCCCCACAAATCTAACGTAGGCGTCCCTTCTACAGTGTCCCACATTGTTAACTTTGGTGAGGCCCACCAACTTATGTATCAATCTGGATTTTTTTTTTTATCTAAGTGTAGAGAATGACGGGGCCAATGCAATGGTGGATCAACTAGGAAAAAAAATAATGTTCACCTCTTAGGTTTAGGAAACCGAATCCCTTATAATCTATAAATACACACATCTGTTCTATACCTATTCTTCCCTTACAAAATCTCTCTCACGTCTCTTTCTTCCCCTTTCAAGAAGATGAAGAAGCTAACAGATGAGATCATGGTTGACATCCTCTCTAGACTCTCTCTCAAGACTCTCTTCCAAAGCAGAGGCGTATGGACCACCTGGCGTAACATAATCCTCCGACCCTTGCTTTGCTAACATGCACCTCACCCGAGCATCCCAAGTTGAATTCCCTTGCCTAGTCTATAAAAAACCAGGTCAGCCACAGCAGCTGTATCTGGTTGATTTCAATTCCGATAACATAATATCAAAGGGCCTGATCACCATACGCTTTGGACCATGTATCAATTTTGGTGCCATGGTAATTGTTATGTTTATGTGATTGTTTGAACAACCCCAAATACGTTTGCAATCCGGTCATCAGAGATCATGTCAAACTGCAGCAGCAGTGGACCCAATTCAAGGAGCCCAGGTTCATACCTGCACTAACAGTAAACAGGACAACGCCGACAACCGGAAACCGTCGGCGAAACCCTTACCTGACGGCTTTTAGCCGTCGAACAGACCGTCGGGAAAGCGTCGTCAGCGTAAAATACCGATGGTTATGACCAAGATTAGCCGTCGGTAATTCCAACGGCTTTAAACCGTCTACTGGGTTTACTTATTTGTCGACGGCCGTGTGACCATCGCCGACGGTTAAAAGCCGTCGCGGTTTCTCATTAACAAAAAAAATATTTTTTTATATGTTTGTTTAAATAGACCTGTGCATGTTTCACCTACTGAACCTGCTCATTCATTCATAAAAGCAAAATACCAACAAAAAAAGCCATCTATTTAAAGTTTTCAAAACAACTATAAATGCACCCTACTATATCAAATAGTTGCATATAATTAGCTTATAGACACCACAAGGAAACACACTCGAAAAAACGAAGGTCTGGTGTCATATGGCTTACAACAACTGACACAATTATCTCTGATTGCATTACCATATTTTACCCTAGAAGTATTGAAATGGAAACACCCAAGGCAAAATACCAAGTCAGCACAATGAATGGAATAAAAAAGTGTTCCAAATTATGCATTTAAAAACTGGAAATCACAAATAATCCATTTAAAAACATAAGTACATGTATGAATATAAATAGGAAACACTGCTACTGAAATTTTTTGGATCCTAATGGAGCTTCTATTTCTTGAAATATGGACGATCAAAACTTAAGGAACTGGTAATGTCACATAGACAAGAGGCTTTCACCTCGCTCCGAATTCTTTACTCTCATAATTAGTTCATCAGAGGAAGAATTAGCATCACCGCTCTTCTGTCTCATTGCCTTCGACTGAAGGACTAAGACAACAGTCTCAACACTAATGGTGTCCCTATTTGCACATAACGAGTCCCTAAGTGACTCATATGAACTAGGAAGCAAGTTCACTAGGATTAAGGCTTCATACTCGTCCTTCATCTGTTCACCAAAATCAAGCAACTTGCAAATCAACTTATTAAACTTGCTAATGTGGTCCTCCACATCTGTCCCCTCTGCCATCTTCAAAGTAAAGAGTTGCATCATCAGATACATGTAATTTTCTAGAGACTTCTTCACGTACACATTCTCTAGCTTGGTTCATGTGTCTACAATGGTTTTCTCCTTCATGACGTTATAGAGGACGTCATCAGCAGGACACAATTGAATTGAGGCCATAGCCTTCTCATCTATCTTGGTCCACTTATCATCTTTCATTTCGGTAGGTCGCTTTCCAAGGGCGTTCACGACTCCTTGCTGAGTTAGGACGGCCCTCATCTTCACCTTCCACAACTCAAGGTTATTTTTATCCGAAAACTTTTCAACGTCGAATTTCGTACTTAAAGCCATGAGATTGTCTCAGAAAATTTCTTCTTCAACCTTCTAACGATAGCTCTGTTACCACTTGTTAGAAGCCTGATCAGCGAAAGCACCAAAGAAGATCAAACAATCATCATACAGCCACACAAGCAATCAACACAAGACAAGCAAATTTTATGTGAAAAATCCTTACGGAAAAACACCACGGCACAAAATGAGACCTCTACTATAAATCTCAGATGATTACAAAGTTAATATATGCACAAGTAGATCCCCAAAGATGAACAAAACTACCTTAAACCTCACAAATCACTCCTTAAAACCCTAAACACGTGTTTGGACTCCTTGGACATGATTATGATACATCTAAATCGAGTTAGGAGGATTTTATATAGACCTCCGACCCAAAATAGAAACATATTATGCGAAACCGCGTAAGAAAAACATGCACCGCATGTCGACTCGCAAAAACCGTCTAGTGAGTTTTGCCTAAGATCAGTCCTTCAGCCTCATAATTCAACCGGTCGGGTGACCGATCAGAGTCCCCTGCAGACCGGTCGGCCGACCGGTCTGAGACCCCCTAGAAAATTGTCCCGCGCCTGCTGTGACATTGTGTCCACTGACGGTGGACACAAAATTTGCATAGTTTTGTAGACTCTTCAACATGAACCAATTGTTGAGATATAGATTGTCTCAATTCTAATCTACCCAATATCCAATAAAAACATAATGATGCAGAGTCGAATGAAAAACAATAAGAAAAGAAAAAAAATTACTCAGGCCCATTGGAGATCATTCAAAGAAAATTTGGAATACTTCTATTCCAACAAAGCGAAGTTCGTTCATCACCACCCACACGAGTGCCCCTTCAACATTCAGCATCATCAACTGCACCACCACCCCTTCCAGATTCGATACGACCACCTGCACCATTGTCCCTTCCAGATCTGACGCCCCCGCATCACCACAACAACCAGAACACATCCATCGCCCACGAACCCTTCACAATTCGGTGCCCCTGCTCCTTCGCTAACCTATTTCACAGTAGCTGCAAGCAAAAGGAAACGTGATTTTGAGCAGATAGGTATTGAAGAAAATGTGATTTTGAGCAGATAGGTATTGAAGAAAATGTGATTTTGAGAAGATGGGTGTGAGGAAATAATTGATTTTTGTAGAGATTTTTTTGGTAGAAATTGAAGGGGAGGGGCGGGGGATTCAAGAGGCGTTTTGAGGGATGAGGAAATAGAAGTTATCTTTGTTCCTGTTTTGATTTCACCCCTTTGGGGGGGGGGGGGGGGGGGGGGGGGGGGGGAGAGAGAGAGAGAGAGAGAGAGAGAGCTTTTAGGGTTTTGCTTTTGTGGGAGGAGGGAAATGTGAAAATAGCGAAGGGTTTTGCTTTTGGGGAGGAGAGAAATACGAATGAGGGTCGGTGGGCTCTTTTTTGCATAGGCTCTTACCCCACTCAGGAGAAAGACGGACGGTCCTATCAAGGGCTCTCGTGGGGCTTGCCATGATATATATGGTTTATCCACTACGTCCATTCATTTTGAAATATTTTTTTAGGTCATTATCCCAAAATGGAGGCAGTTCCAAGGCCCAAGTGGACCACACCACCGATCAATGGTAGGAACTTAAATCTCCACTATTTCCTAAGGTGTGGTCCACTTAAGCCTTCGATCTGCCTACTTTTTTGGGCTCATGCCCTAAAATGAGCTTTTAAAATGGATGAACGACTTAGATAAAACACATACATTGTGTCGGGCCCCATAGAGCCCCTTATTGGACCATCAAGCTTTTGGTAGTGCCTTCCTTCGTCGACAACTTAACGTGATTTACCGATGGTAAGAAGCCGTCGGAGACACCAACAGCTAAAAGCCGTAGACGAAACCACTATACGACCATCGGCCTTGATCATTTTTTTGTAGTGTTGGGTTCGGTTTCGATGCTACAAATAAAGAATACAAAGTAATAAGGTTAATGTATTTCAATAAAGATGCCGTAGCTCCCGATCTCATGGCGGAGGTGTGCACACTTGGGTCAGGTGCATGGAGAAGTATAGGAAGCAACAGATCTCGACTAATATCATGTCTGGAGTTTCTACGGGCCTGTAAACATTCATGGAGCTCTTCATTGGATGATCAAGCTTAATTTAAATCCAACGATTCCAGAAATTGTGGCATGGGATGTGAGTGATGAGAAATTGCGTGTCGTCCCATGTCCAGAAGAATTCGTACCAAATAAGGATTCATCTACCAACAATTAACGATTGCTTTTCTATACTCTATTCTAACAAGCGGATTGAATTTATAGAAATTTGGATAAAGAAGGATTACAACGTGAAGGAGTCTTGGATTAAAGAGGTCAGGGTAGATATTCCGCAGAGAATCATTGGTATATGGAATCGTCCTTGACTAAAACATGGTATAACTCCAAGTTTTGAAATCACACCGACCCATCATTCAAGCTTACATGTTAAAGTAAAGGCGATTTATAGTTGTGAAGAAAGACGTTTTAGAGAAGTCTATGAAACCTATTATGGTAGAAGTGGATGCATTAACTATAGTGCAATGAATATAGCTACTCATGTGGGGTGCTTCATTTCTGTCAACGGTGGCAATTCATGGCCAGATGATGCGGGACCAAATGGTGTGGTAGCCAGTCGCGTTCGATCTGCAAAAAGAAAGAGAAGACGAAAATAAGTATAGGAACCGATGCATTGGGTAGTTTTTAGCATTATCATATTACTTTAATTTCTATAATAAAAAAAAGATGGAATTCTAATTTTTCCATGGGTCGAATCCTCTCACACACTCTCTCTCTCTCCCTCCATCCATGGTACCATTTACCGACGTTGGGTATGCACCTGGGAATATCGTTGATGGGAAATCGGATTGCCTAACTGAGTCACTTAGTAGGCTTTTATTGTACTGTGAATGTGTGTTGTTTATCCAGGCCGTCCATTGGTTTTTCCATCTCGTTTTTGGGGTTGAGCCAAAATTTGAAGCATATACAAAGCTCATTAGACCCGGGGATGTTTCAACGGTAGGAATTTCTCTACCACCTTTTCATTTAGTGCGGCCCACTTGAATCTTGTTTCGGGCTGCATGGTAGATTTCTTACGCATAGTGGACCCCTCCTAGGTTCCCAGTGGATTTCTTAACTGTTAATTTATTTTTACAACTTATTTTTATAATACAGTTTGAAAAATGAAGTAGGTACCACACCACCACCAATGGTCATTGAAGGTCACCATTGAAAACTTCCTAGCATCCAACATAATATTTATTGAACGTCAAACCTGTTGATAAGGTCACACAGACCTGGATGAAAGGAAAAACAACAAATATCAGCTTATCTAAAAGTTATTTGGCCCATAAAAAAAAAAAAAGAAAGGTTTTTCATTGTCAAATGCCATTGTTTCCTTTGGTTTGGTTTATATGAAATTTGAAACTGGCTCAGTTTTGTAATCATGGGCTAAAAAAGCTTTAAAAAAAAGATGGATGGAGAGGATTTACAACGTATACATCTAGGTGGGCCCTTACTGTCTGGGCCTCACCTACATTGCTGGTCCGGAGTCGCAACCATGCTGTGCTGGTGGTCCGTTACCAAGGAAAATAATACATCATTATTATAATTTTAGATCGACACTATCCATCTATGTTCATCTTAATGCATGAACAAAAAAAAAGTAGATATTCACAAGTTTGGTGGATCACATAATAGGAAGTAACAATGGTAATTGTGGGCTACGCCCTTCATCCAAGTCTGTGTGATCAGACGAACATCCCGAATGGCAAAAAATCATGATGGGGCACTAGGAAGGTTTCAACGGTGCGAGTTCAATATCCACTACCTTTTATGGTGTTCTATGGTGTGGTCCACATGAACTCCAGATGAGCTTAAATTTTGAGATGGTGGCTTAAAATGAGCTGAAACAGTGATTGGACGGTAACGATCTAACACATACATCATAGTGGGGCCCACCAGACTATACACTCCTTCGAGACATTTGGTAGCTCCCAAAAGATTCGCTACCCTGTCAAATCAAATATGAAGGAGGGGTATTCGGTATAAGCAATGAGAAAATACTGTTTCGAGAAAATACTGTTTTAGTGTAAATGTATTTCTATTTTTTTTCTTTTTTAAATTTATTGATAACGTCAGCTGACTCGGCTCTTATGAGCTGGATTCTTCTACGCCGCCAACGGACGCGGATTGGCTGCGAAAAGCCTTTGGCAGGCATCTCTTGTGCTCGGAATCTAAGTGGGGCCCACTGTGATGTTTGTGAGAAATCTACGCTTTCCAACCTTTTTGTGAGATCATGTTAGGCGTTGAAACCAAAAATCAACATGATCCAAGACTCAAGTGGGCCGAAAACGTGATGATTGAACTTCCACAGTTGAAATAGTCGTAGGGCCACAGAAGATTCAAATCAGAATAATATTTTTGTTTTCAGTTCATCTCAGTAGGAATGACATTATGAACGGTATGGATGGCATATAAACATCACTCTGTACCCATAGATGTTTCAACGGTGGAAAATTCCCTACCCACCTTTTCCTTTATTGTGGCCCACTTGAGTTTTAGATCCCATTCATTTTATGTTTCAACGTCTAAAATGATCTCAAAAAACGTTTTTACGGCATAGATTTATCACAAACATCACAGTGGGCCCCACCTAGATTCAGAGCGCAGGAGATGCCTGGAAAGCAATCCGCGTCCGCCGCCAACACAGACCATCCGGACTCGTTTCGTAATTAAATTAGAGGTAACTAAATTAGGAAGCTTATTAAGTTTCCTAATTAAATTAGAAAACTAATATTATTTACCTCTGATGCATATGTTGTATATCTATACCGTCCATCCATTTTTCCATCTCATTTTAGGGTGGGGTCCGAAAAACGAGGCAGATACATCTCTAAGGTGGACCACAATGAGGATTTAATTCCCACCATTAAAAACTTCTCGAGGATCCACAAAAGTTTTGGAACAAGTTGCTATTTGTGTTTTCCGTTCATCCAAGTTTGTGTGACTTTATCAACAGGTTAGATGGCGAATAAACATTACAGTGGGTCCTACGAAGTTTTAATGGTGAGCGTTCAATCAGCACTATTTTCATGTGGTGTGGTCCACCTGTTATTTGGATCTGTATCATTTTCAGTACTATGCCCTAAGATGAATTGCCAAAACGGATGGACGACATAGATAAGATGTGCCTCACGCTCAGGGCCTCACACACTATGCTGTTACCCTGCCTCATGTAAATCGGCGCATTATTCTCAGATAGTTGGATGGGAGAGCCGTCTATGTCGCGTACATGAGTGAGTATCATAAGACTACCCTAACACAAAGCATCGATTTCTACCGTAGCCGTCCCTTCTCCAGTGTCCCACATTTTTAACTTTGGTGAGGTCCACTTGACTAATGTATCAAGCTGGATTTTTCGACCTATGCATAGAGAATGACGGGGCCAATGCAATGGACGGGCTGGATGTAACTTTCACATTATGGGGGACTAACTAGAGAAAAAACAACGCTTCCCTCTTACTAAAGGTTTATATATACGCACATACACCTATTCTACACGTATTCTTCCTAGAAAATCTTTCTCACTTCACTTTCTTCTCTTTCAAGAAAGAAAGCTCTCTCTCACAACATAGTCGAGATGGAGAAGTTACCAGATGAGATCATAGTCGACATCCTCTCCAGACTCTCTCTCAAGACTCTCTCCCAATGCAGAGGCGTATGCACCACCTGGTGCAGCATAATCCTCCGAGACCCTTACTTTGCTAACATGCACCTCACCCGATCATCTCAAGTTGATGTCCCTTACCTAGTCTATCAACCCCTCACCTGCCCAGGTGAGCCACCACAGCTGTGTCTGGTCGATTTTAATTCCGATGACGGTCAAGATCACACACTCAACATACGCTTTGAACCACATTTCAATTTTGATGCCATATTATCTTGCAACGGATTGTTATGTTTATGTGATTGTTTCAACAACCCCATATACGTCTGCAATCCTGTCACCGGAGATCATGTTACACTTCCCCAACAATGGGCCCAATGCAAGGATCGTAGGTTCATACCTGGGTTCGGTTTTGATGCTAGGAGTAAAAAATACAAAGTAATACGGTTAATGTATTTCAAGAAACAAGGCGTGCCTTCCGATCTTGTGGCTGAGGTGTACACACTTGGGTCAGGTGCATGGAGAAGTATAGGAAGCGTTGGATGTCGAGTAATATCAGAGCCCAAGAGTTTCTCCCCCCGGAATTTCTCCGGGCCCGTAAACATTCATGGAGCTCTTCATTGGATGATCAAGCTTAATTTCAATCCAACCATTCCAGAAATTCTGGCATGGGATGTGAGTGATGAGAAATTTCGTGTTGTCTCACGTCCGAAAGAGCTTGTCCCAAATAAGGATTCCTATAGGATGGGTCTAATGACCATTAACAAGTGCCTTGCTATATACTATTATAACAATTGGCATGGATTTATAGATACGTGGACAATGAAGGATTACAATGTGAAGGAGTCTTGGATTAAAGAGGTCAGGAAAGATATTCCACCGCAGAATGGTTGGTATATGGAGTCGTCCTTGAGTAAATCAGTTACTATATTCCAGCAGTGTTTTAGACGTTCAAGCATGGATGTTCATGTAAAAGCCTTTTATAGTTGTGAAGAAAGACGTTTTAGAGAAGTTCATGAAAGACAATTTGGTCAAATTCAATACATGGGCTGTAGTGAAATAGATATAGCTACTCATGTGGGGAGCTTCATTTCCATCAGAGGTGGCAATTCATGGCCAGATGATAATGGACCAAATGGTGTGGCAGCCAGTCGTGTTCAGTCTGCGAAAAGAAAGAAAAGATGTAAACAAGTATAGGAACAGATGCATTGGGTAATTTTTACCATTCCCATATTACTTTAATTTCTATAATAAAAAGAGAGGAATTTTTCCATGGGTCATAGTATAAGGTAAATCCTCTCTGTCTCTCGTACCATTTACCAACTTTGGGTATTCACATGGGGATACTTGATTGTGTAAACTCTGTTGCGCCCACATTCAATGTGTGTGGTTTATCCACACCGTCCATCCATTTTTCCATCTCATTTTAGGGGTTGAGCAAATGATTGAAGCATATACAAAGGTCAATTGGAGCACACCACAGGAAATAGTGGGAATAATGATTTCCACCATTGAAACCTTGCTAGGCCCACAGTAATGTTTATTTTTCATCCAATCTCTTCATAAGAACACGCAGACATGAATGAATGGATAAGGCAAATATCAGCTTGATCCAAAACTTATGTGGCCCAGAATGCTTCTTTTCCGGGTACAACCCCTAAAATTATCTTGTAAAATGGACGGATGGACTGGATAAGATACATAAATCACAGTGGACCCTACAGAGTTTACTCAGTACAGACTGTGTTTGTGAATTCTTATCCATCTGATACCACACTGCGAGGGAGCTTGATTTCTCACAAACATCATGGTCGCAACACCTAAAATGACCTCACAAAATGGTTGGAAGCCATAGATTTCTCACAAACATCATGGTGGACCCCACCTAGATTTCGAGCACAGGAGATGCCTGCGAAAGCCTTTCGCAGGCAATCCGCGTCCACTGGGAAAAAACAACCATGGTTCCCTCTTACGTTTTAAGAAACCGATAGAAAATTTTTGCTACACACGGGTTACCTCTGCTCTGTGGGGCCCACCATGATGTAATGTATCCATGCCATCCATCCATATTTACATATCAATTTAGTCTATGAACTAAAAAATGACACAGGACCATGACTTAAGTGGACCCCAAAGTGGAGATTAAAAACTTATTGGGAGCTGCATAAGTTTCGGATCAAGCTGATATTTGTGTTTTCACTTCATCCAGGTTTCCATGAACGGTAGGTGTCATTATCACTGCTTCTTCCTTTTGTGTCTGCCTCATTTTTGGGCTCATGCCTTAAAATGATTTGAGAAAATGGATGGACGGTGTGGATAAGACCATTACGTTATAGTGGACCCACAATCTACTTCCGTGAATCCACGTCCCCAGCCTGATTCTCACTGAGCGTCTAGCACAATTTCGTAATCTTCGCCCATAATAGAAATCCAGGGACCCGGATTGCATCCTAACCCGTCCCTCTGGATGAGCTAGACGTGGAGTAGTTAATAGCCTACCGTTAAAACCTTCCTATGTAACGCGGATTGGGTAGTTCCGGCTCTGAGGACCATCATGATGTATGAATTTTATCCACACCGTTCATTCATTTTTTTTCATGTCATTTTAGCTCAAAGGACCAAAAATAGTCAGATCTAAGGTTCAAGGCCACACCACAGGAATCAATGGTGCTAATGATGCCCACCATTGAAACCTTCTTAGGGTACACTGTGATGTTTATTTTCCATCAAACCAGTTCATACCGGGATAACACAAATATCAGCTTGACCCAAAACTTTCCGTGGCACCCAAGAAGTTTTCAACAGTAAGAATTTAATCCCCATTTCTTGGTCCACTTGAGCTTTGGATCTGCTACATTTTTGGTCCCATGAGCTAAAATGACATGGAAAAATGAATGAATGGTGTGGATAAAATGAATACATCACGGTGGCACTTAGAGCCCTAGCCTGTCCCGAGCTGGGGACGGGTGGGGAAGTACCTAATCCGCACCTGCCTTATGGGGTGTCACCCTTACCGTGGGGCTCACAGGTGAACCACACCAAAGGAAATCGTGGTTATTGAGTGCCTCACCATTAAAAGTTCCAAAGGGCCCACCGTAAGTTTTTTTGTAACGTTTATTTTCCACCTAAACTTTGATAATGTCGTGAAGACATGGATGAAGAGAAAATACAAATATTAGATTGGTACAAAACTCTTGTGGCCTAAAAAGCTTTTTTAATAGTTATTTGTCACCGTCTCCAATGGTATGGTCCACCTAAGATCGGTATCTTCTTAAGGTTTTGAATATCCTTCCTAAAATGAGATGATAAAGTAGATTGATGGTGTGGATATAAAAAAAATACATCAAGATGGGCCCCACAACCAGGCTGTAGAGAGGGGAAATGAAGTCTGGGGGGTGGGGGGGACCCTGACTGTGGTGCTCACAGTGATGTATGCGTCTTAAATCCACACCGTCCAACCATTTTGAAAGCACATTTTAGAGTATGATCCAAACAATGAAGATGACTCAAATCTTAGGCGGACTGCACAAAAATAGACATGATTGAATCTCTACCATTAAAATCTTCCTTGATTCCACCAGAATGTTTATTTGCCATCCAACCGGTCGATAGGGTCACAAAGACCTAGATGAAGCACCACATAAATAACATCTTGATCCAAAGCTTTTGTGATCCTGGGTCTCACCTATCCGCTTCCGAAGAAAGTGGACTGTGGGTTCATCATGATGTACTTAATTATCCATGCTGTTCATCTATTTTCTCGTATCATTTTAATGCGTGAGCAAAAAATGAGGTAGGTCCAAAGCTTAAGTCGACCACACCAGAGGAAGAAGCGGTGACTGTGGGTTCATCATGATGTACTTAATTATCCATGCCGTTCATCTATTTTCTCATATCATTTTAAGTCGTGAGCCAAAAAATGAGGCTGGTTCAAAGCTTAAGTGAACCACACCAAAGGAAGAAGCGGTGATAATAACACCTACAGTTGAAACCTTTCTAGGGGCCACCGTGATGTATTTTTACCATTCAACCTATAAGGTCATATATACCTGGATGAAGTGAAAACACAAATATTAGCTTGATCCGAAACTTCTTTAGCTCCCAACAAGGTTTTAATGGTGGCCGTTTAATCTGCACTTTGAAGTCACTTAAGCTATGGTTCTGCCTCATTTTTGGGTTCATATACTAAAAGCATACGTAAATATAGATGGACAGCAGGGATAAACCCCTTATATCACGGTAGCACCACAGAGCCCTGCGCGGACGTTTCATCATCTTGGCCGTGTAGTATGCAATACGCTTCCTAGAGAGGTGAGGTGCAGAGACTCTCTCTGCACATTAAAATCTTCTGGAGGGAGTTCACCCACGGCTGGCATCCACGAGGGTGTAGCAAAAATTTCTCACACTGGCCATCCGTTTATCCAACTTATTTTAGAAAGTGTTATAAAAACCTAATAAGATCCAAATCTCACGTGGACTACGCCATAGGTAACGGTGGTGATTGAACTTCCACCACTAAAAACTTCCTAAGACCCACAGTAATGAGAACCCTAACGTTTTCTTTCTATCCAACCCTTTGATAAGGTCAACCAGAACTGTATGAAAGGAAAATAAAAATATCAGATTAATCCAAAACTTTTGTGCCCCACAAATAGCTTTTACCGGTCATCCACCATTGTTTCCAATTGTATGGTTTATTTGAGATGTGGATCTATAAAAACCCAGGTGAGCCATAGCAGCTGTATCTGGTTGATTTCAATTCCGATAACATAATATCAAAGGACCCGATCACCATACGCTTTGGACCAGGCATCAATTTTGATGCCATATTAGCAATCGATTGTTATGTTTATGTGATTATTTGAACAACCCCAAATACGTCTGCAATCCGGTCATCAGAGATCATGTCAAACTGCCGCAACAGTGGGCCCAATTCAAGGAACCCAGGTTCATACTTGGGTTCGGTTTCGATGCTACAAATAAAGAATACAAAGTAATACGGTTAATGTATTTCAATAAAGATGGTGTAGCTCCCGATCTCATGGCAGAGGTATGCAAACTTGGGTCAGGTGCATGGAGAAGTATAGGAAGCCACAGATGTCGACTAATATCATATGTCTGGAGTTTCTCCGGGGCCTGTAAACATTCATGGAGCTCTTCATTGGATGATCAAGCTTAATTTAAATCCAACGATTCCAGAAATTGTGGCATGGGATGTGAGTGATGAGAAATTCCGTGTCGTCCCATGTCCGGAAGAATTCGTACCAATTAAGGATTCGGACGCGATGCATCTAACAACGATCAACGACTGCCTTTCTATACTCTATTCTAACAAGCGCCTTGAATTTATAGAAATTTGGATAATGAAGGATGACAATGTGAAGGAGTCATGGATTAAAGAGGTCAGGGTAGATATTCCGCCAGAGAATCATTGGTATATGAAATCGTCCTTGACTAAAACATGGTATAACTCGAGTTTTGAAATCACACCGAACCATAGTTCAAGCTTACATGTTAAAGTAAAGGCCATTTATCGTTGTGAAGAAAGACGTTCTAGAGAAGTCTATGAAACCTATTTTGGTAGAAGTGGATGCATTAACTATAGTGCAATGAATATAGCTACTCATGTGGGGTGCTTCATTTCTGTCAACGGTGGTAATTCATGGCCAGATGATGCGGGACCAAATGGTGTGGCAGCCAGTTGCGTTCGATCTGCAAAAAGAAAGAGAAGACGAAAATAAGTATAGGAACCGATGCATTGGGTAGTTTTTAGCATTTTCATATTACTTTAAATTCTATAATAAAAAAGAGCTGGAATTCTAATTTTTCCATGGGTCGAATCCTCTCTCTCTCTCTCTCTTTCTCTCTCTCTCTCCATCCATGGTACCATTCACCAACGTTGGGTATGCACCTGGGAATATCGTTAATGGGAAATCGGTTTGCCTACTGAGTAACTCAGTAGGCTTTTATCGTACTGTGAATGTGTGTGGTTTATCCACGCCGTCCATCGGGTTTTTTATCTCATTTTTGGGGTTGAGCCAATACTTGTAGCATGCGTCTAACTTGGGAGAGTTTGTTGTTAAACGGGCATGGCAGCAATTAGCGCAAAACCGCACAAGTCTGTCTATCTATCGGGCTCTAGGGTCGGGTGCCCGAGTCCACTGCCGATCGCCCAATGGGCTCAATTCGAGTGCCCGAAACCCTCCAAAAACATCTAGAGAGTTTTGCTGAAAATATAGAACTTTCACAGGCGGGGTCGGGTGCCCGAACCCCCTCAGAGGTTTGGAGCCTTAGTTGTGCAACACACCCACATGGGTCAATCACATCATGCACCCAACCATTGGTAGGTAGCAGCCATCATCTTCTCTATTAGACTCGTCTCAAGACTTATACTCGAACTAGACTCGAACTCGCTTGGCCTGCTCACCAAGCATAGCCAGATGAATCCCAAGCAGGGGTCATGCTTGATTCGACTTGACTCGTGTACGATGCTTACCCTATAGAGTGCATCTTCTCAGGAAAAGGTGGTTAATAATCATTTAAGCCTTTAGTGGACACAAGTTTTACATTAAGCTGATATTTGTTTTTTTCTTTTCATCCTAGCCTTTCTGACCTTATCAACAAGTTGTATGGCCAACAAACATTTCAGTGGATCTAGAAAGTTTTTAATGGTGGAGGTTCAACAACTACCGTTTCCTGTGGTGTGGCCCACCTGAAAATTGTTTCTTCTTTATTTTGGGTACTACACCCTAAAATAAGCTTGGAAAAACAGATGTATAGCATGGATATCCAATGCATGCATTTAGGTGGGCCATATGGTCAGGTTCCCACCACATCGCTGGTTCGAGGGTTAATGCCAAGTCCCACACTTCCTTACACCACGGTGGGTCCCAAGGAGTCGTCATACTTGGGTACTATCCCAACTAGGACTTAGCCAGAAACAAACGGTCCTGATAAGTGCTACTGGGTCCCCGTCCCTCACTTCTTATTAGTAGTAGTTTTTTTCTTCACTCATATAAAATACAAGAGACTCCGTACGGTAATAAATTGTTTTCCTTAGATAATTATCTGATTTAACTCATTTAAAGAGAGGTGAAAATAAAATTTCTATCCAGTATATTCCCCCCCTTTCCCAAATAAAGGAAATGTTCCAACTAGCCAAGCGTACGATTACATATGGAATTAATGGTACGCCATAACTTATAGATTTATTATTAGTTGACCGGTATCCTAACATGCGAAGTCATGCTGTCCATCCATTTTGATAGATCATTTTATGGCATGATCCTAAAAAGTGACAGAGTGAAGGCACAAGTGCACCACACCACAAGCCTACTACTGTTCAAACTTCTTAGGGGCTGTAGAAGTTTGAGATCAAGCTAATAATTTTGTTTTCTCTTGGTGACTTTATGGACATATTAGATAGTAAATAAACATCATAGTGGGGCCTAGGAAGTTTTCAACCGTGCCCAAAGTAGGGGTGGCTAACATTGAAGTGTGACTAACAGTGTGGGTGTGTATTAAGAGGGGATGTGTGAACTAACCCAAAAAAATAAAAGAAAAGCCTTTGATCTGCCTCTTTTTTGGGCACATGCCATAAAATGCATACATCACAGTGGGCTCCATATAACCCCTGTCAGTACCATCAGTCTCTAGCTAGTCCAAAGTGGGGGTTGTACCCAATCCGAGTCACCCTACAACACCAAAACCCAAGATGTGGTTGGGCTGGTTACCCTAATGCCAGCGGGCTAGCTGGTGTCATAGCTATGTAGCCCACTGTGAATCTGTGATGTACCTGTTTTATCTAGAGGCTCTCCATCCATTTTGCCCGCTCATTTTAGGAATGGCCCTATAAATTATGTAGATCCAAGGTTCAACGTTCAAGTGAGTGGGATCATAGGAAACAATGGGGATTGAACTCTTACCATATAAATATTATTAGGGCCACGAAGGTTTTGGATTAAACTGTTATTTTGTGTTTTTTCTTCATCCAGAGTTAGGTGATTTAATCTACTGGTTGGATGGAAAATAAACATTACAGTGGGCCCTAGGAAGTTTTTAATAGTGGGAGTTCTATCACCACTGTTTCTGGCTGGTGTGGTTGACTTGAGTTTTACATCTGCCTGAATTTTACGCTCATGCCCTAAAATGAGCTGACAAAATGGATGAACAGCTGGGATAAAAGACACATAATGGTGGGCCCACAACCGTGTTCAAGACGGTTGCCCTAAAATGAGTTTGCATACCCAATCCAATTATAGAAAGAAGAAAGCAATATTTTGACGGGTCCGACTTTTGGGACTCAACATTTTTCAGATCATTTTAGATTATCAACCCAAAATTGAGACAGATGAAAAGGTTAAGTGGACCACACCATAGAAAACAGTGGAAATTGGACGCCCATTGTTGAATTTTTTTTGGGGCCACAGAAGACTGCGATCAAGCTTATGTTTCTGTTGTCCCTCTGTCTAAGCATGTGCGACCTTGGGAGCAGATTTGGTGAAACCCCGGATCCACATAGGTAGGTGGGACCCCTGACTGTGGGGCTCACAACGATATATGTGCCTTAAATCCATACTGTCCAGCCATTTTTGCAGCTCAGCTCATTTTATGGAATTAGCCCAAAAATGAAGCTAACTCGAATCTTAATTGGATCACACCACTGGAAACAGTCAGTGATTGAAC
Organism: Liriodendron chinense; assembly: GCA_003013855.2. Taxonomy (NCBI): domain Eukaryota; kingdom Viridiplantae; phylum Streptophyta; class Magnoliopsida; order Magnoliales; family Magnoliaceae; genus Liriodendron; species Liriodendron chinense. Next base: position 50,049 of record PVNU02000102.1, on the reverse strand, counting down.
CTCACAATTAAAAACTTCCATGGATTCCACGGGAATGTCCCGTTGATAAGGTCAAAAAGACCTTAGACTAAGAAATCACAAACATACCATCTTGATACAAAGCTTTTGTGATCCATGAGAAGTTTTTAATTGTCAATCACCACCGTTTCCTGTACGATGGTCCATCTGAGATTTGTATTTGCTTCGTTGTTTTTTTTTTTTTTAAATTATCATACCCCAAAATGAACTTTCAATATAGATGGACAGCGTGGACATAGTCAAATAATCACAGTGGGCCCTACAGTCAGGGGTCTGACCCACCTCGGTGGATCCGGGGTCTCACCAAATCTGCTCCCACGACATTGGTGGGAATAGAAAGGTTTCAACGGTAGTCATTCAATCCGGATGGATGGTATTGATATGGCACATACATCATCGTGCGCCCACTAATGCTCCACACGTCAAAACATTCATTTGATGTATTATGCCGTACGCAATCCGATTTGGGAGAGAGAAAATCCGTTAAGCAATGAGGAAAATACGTATTTTTTCTCCATTCGAAATCCATACGTAATTCGATTTTTTTTTTTTTTTAATCTCAGCTGATGTCTTAGGCGCTTACGTGGACCAATAAGAAGGGGAAGCACACGCAGACCCTGTGCCTTCACACCTTTCCTAGATTCACCTGATTGTTTGATTGGAATACGACACTTATCCTAACTAATCCACATTTCTTTCTGCCTTTTTTAAAAACCTCTCAAACCTCCTCCCCTCCTCTCCTCGATCCCTTCTCTCTTCAAGACTCTCTCTCCTTTCAAGAAAGAAGGTTCTCTCTCCCACGTTAAGATGGAGAAACTACCAGACGAGTTCCTGATCGACATCCTCTCTAGACTCTCTATCAGGACTCTATTCCAATGCATAGGCGTATGTATCACCTGGCGCAACATAATCCTCCACGACCCCTACTTTGCCAACACGCACTTAACCCGAGCAACACAAAATCATCTCCCTTGCCTCGTCCTCAAAAATCGCTCCTCCCAACTCTGCCTGGTTGATTTCAATTCTGACAATCAAGATCACACGCTCAACATGGCGCCGTCGACCGGCCCAATCGGCATACGCTTTCATCTGGGAGTAGATTTTGCTACCATATTATCTTGCAACGGCTTGTTATGTTTATGTGAGCGTTGGAACAACAACCCCATATATGTGTGCAATCCGGTCACTGGAGATCATGTTGCACTGCCGCGGCCAGCCAAATGCATAGCTCGCCAGTTCATATCTGGGTTTGGTTTTGATGCAACGAATAATGAATACAAGGTGATACGAATGATGTATGGAAAGACAAAGACATATGATCTAGCTTTCCAACTCAAGGCTGAGGTGTACACACTCGGCTCGCGTGCATGGAGAAGTATAGGAAGTGTCCCTTACCGATCTATGCCGCTCCGCTCCGTGCCCATAAACGTTCATGGAGCTCTTCATTGGATGACTGAGCGTATCTTCAACCCCGCCTATCCCGAACTCATCGTTGCATGGGATGTGAGGGATGAGAAGTTTCGCGGGGTTCCAGTACCTTTGGAATTTGGTCCAAATAAGGATTGCAGCAACATGAGGCTAAGAGCATGTAACAATTGTCTTTCCATAATTGATTTGGAAGATAAATGGAATTCAGTAAAGGTTTGGATAATGAAAGATTACAATGTAAAGGAATCCTGGACTAAACAAGTCAGGAGGAATATGGCGGAGTCTTGGAGTGAAATACTTAAGAATATGGTGCCTTCGACTAAAGAAGACATCATCCAGCAGTGGTATGGACCGTGGGATGAAACGAATCGTAGTTCAAATGAAGAGATTCTTGCAAAGGCCATTTACAATCGCCAAGAAAGATGTTTTACACAACTCCAGGTAACAAGTACTGTACAAGTCAAAGTCGATGCACGCGTTCGAGAGCATAGGATGGAAACATATCGAACGGATCCACCTACTCTTGTAGGGAGCTTTGTTTCTGTCAACGGTGGCAATTCATGGCTAGATGGTGTGGGCCCAAATGGTGTGGCAGCTGATCACATTCAATCAGCAAAGAAAAGAAAGAAGATGAAAACCTTTTACTGCATGTACAAATGTATTGGGTAATTTTTAAGACTACCATTTTATTTTAATTTCTATTAAATAAGAAGACACTGCCGGGAATAAAACTTTTTACTCTAATTTTTCCTTAATCATGGTACCAAAACCTAGGTAAATCCTAGGACTCTCTCTCTCTCTCTCTCTCTCTCTCTCTCTCTCTCTCTCGTTTTGCCTTCTCACTCTTCCTTCTCTTCCCGGAGCAAGGTAGCACCACTCCAGGTTGGCCAGACCAGGAGGCCCTGTACGTGTAGGGCAGCGCTGCTCATCCCGGCCTTTCTGTACTACTTGAGGAAGGCTGTGATGCACAATTCCCTCTTTTGAATCCGTTTGCACCATAAGGAATGTTCACATGCAATAAGTGCCAATGTGTCATGCGGAGACAACATCTAAGATACCCTTTAAGTGGGCCCTAGCTTGGAGATTTACCGGGTGCAAACACCAGGCCGATTAATCCTCAAGAGGGTCACAAGGTACAAAAATAATAGAGGTTGGCCATTCAATCCCCAATTTTGTTCTAAGTGATCTACTACCTGAGCATAGTGGGGGGTGGCTAACATTGTGATGTGACTAACAGGGGTGGGTCGGTGTACTAACAATGGGTGTGTGAACTAACCAAAAAAAGAGCCTAACTTTTTGGACAGGTTGGATGCGCGAGGCAGATGGTTTCCCATCAATTTAGTTGCTTTTCAACCTTGCTGGTTGATTAGTCTGTTAAGCAAAAACGAAAAGTAAAAATAAAATGGGTGTGGACCATTATAGTCTAAAGCGGGTCGCCGAGCTATTAATGGGCCTACAATACGTCCGTTCCTTTTTATCAATTAGGGTTCAAAATGAGACCATAGGAACCAGTAATTCATTCATAACCAGCTAGGGTTTCACAGTTTTGAGATTGGGGATTCCGGTTGTGCCCTCGTTGCGGCCTATGAGAGGATGGCCTAGGGACAGAGCCCCTTCTAGGAGAGGCCGATACAGAGACAGGCGTTACGATCATCAAGACCTACGAGGTAGATCACCTGCAATCACAAAAGCGAATGATTGGAAGGTCGTCATGAGGAAGACAGTGGTGGAAGAGGGTTTCAATCTTTTTGTGGGAAATTTTCCATATGACTGTAACCATGATGACCTTGATGAAATCTTTAACGTTTTTATCCCAGAACTCCCCAACTCCTTACAACCCATAGGCTATGGCTTTGTGAGATTCGCAAATGATGTTAATGCTGCGAAGGGGGTTCTAGATGGTGATCGAGTTTTCCTCCTCATGTGTCAGAGGAGAGAATATGAAACAGGGTGAGGCCGGGCGCCCGGGCCTCATTGTGGCCGGGCGACCGGAATTCATGTTTCTGGGCAGCTAGCTGCTGGACACTTTTGTCCATTTCCGGGCGCCCCATGGTTTTGGTGACCGGGCGCCCCATGACCCGGCCGGGCGCCGGACCATGTTTAGTCCGGGCGCCCGAAATTCAGTTTTTCCAATAGTTTCTCGCTGGACTGTTTTTTGGTTGGCCGGGCGCCCGACGGTCTGGTGACCGGGCGCCCGACCCGGCGCGGACTGCTTGTACGCAGTTTCCATATTTGGCTCTAATTCCTCCGTTTTTTGTACTTACGCGTTCTAAAAGGGGATTAGGGCATCCCATTGGATTGCTAACACATCCAAGGTGAGAAAGAGAGAAAAAGAGGAAGAGAGAAAGAGAAGAGAGAGAAAGAGGAAGCTTGTAGAAGGGAGAAGTTGCTTGAAGAAGGATTCTTCTGCGCAACGGTCGTCTCAGCGCTTCTACATCCTCGGGATCGGTGAGATCGTTTCTCCTTTACTATTCTCTTGTAGTTTATCCATCCCTGCGCGGGTGAAGAAGGTTTGATCCAAGCGGTGTGTGCTTGTGATCGGTTGTAACAGTTCCCTGAGATAGTGGATTGTTGATCTGGACTAGGTCCCGTGGTTTTTACCTCTTTTGAGGGTTTTCCACGTAAAAACTCTTTGTGTTCATGTGGTTGATGTTTATTCTTGATGATTGCATTAGCATACTCTATAATTCTAGTGTATTGGGGGGCGAGATCCGAAGGTTTGTGTGAAACGCACCCAACAAAGTGGTATCAGAGAGTTCAGGTTATTTGAACGGTGTGGGATCGGTTCTGAATTATGGAAGGTGGCTCATCAAGGATGATCAGCCTCAATGGTTCTAACTGGACCATATGGAATGCTAAGATGGAGGACTTGCTCTATTGCAAGGACTTGTATGCTCCAATTCTAGGCATATCGGCGAAGACAAAGGATATGTCAGATGATGATTGGAAGAAAGTGGACCGGAAGGCGGTGGGGTTCATTAGACAATGGTTGGATGATTCAATTTTCCACCATGTGTCTACAGAGACCTCAGCCGCTAGCCTATGGCTGAAATTGCAAGGGCTGTATGAGAGGAAGACAGCCGGCAATAAGATTTTCCTGATAAGACGACTTGTGAATCTCAAGTTCAAAGATGGTGGTTCTGTGGCTGAACACATGAATGAGGTCAGCAACATTGTGAACCAGCTCTCCGCTATGAAGATGGTCCTGGATGATGAACTTCAGGCTTTGCTACTGCTTAGCTCATTGCCTGACAGTTGGGAGACATTGGTGGTGTCTCTAAGTAACTCCGCGCCAGACGGAAAGGTATCCATGGATCAGGTAACCAGTTGTCTCTTCAATGAGGAGACAAGGAGGAAGTCTCTAGGGCCTGCTCAACAAGAGGCCCTTGTGACACAAGATAGGGGGAGAGGAAAGAACAGAAAGGGCGGAAAGGCCCGAGATAAATCAAGAGGCAAGTCAGTTGCCAGGAAAGATGTTGAATGCTGGAATTGTGGCAAGAAGGGCCACTATAAGCATGAATGTCACAAGAAGAAGAGTGACAAGAAGGGTAAAGGAAAGGAGAAGGAAGATTAATCAAATTCTACTGCGGTCGCCTCAGATGGTGACGTAGTTGTTATTCTTTCGGCAGATCATGATACTTGTCTCACGGCTTCGAGTCAGGACACCGATTGGGTGATAGACTCGGGAGCCTCGTTTCATGCAACTCAACGCAGAGATTTCTTCACAAGCTACAAGTCAGGTGACTATGGGACAGTGAAGATGGAAAATTCTGGTGTGTCGAAGATCATAGGGGTCGGTGATATTTGTTTGAAGACCGATGTGGGCTGCACATTTGTTCTCAGGGATGTGAGACACATTCCAGACCTTCGCTTCAACTTGATGTCGACGGGAAGGCTGGATGATGATGGCTATGAAAGCCGGTTTGCTGGTGGGCGTTGGAAGCTCATCAAGGGTTCGTTGATTGTTGCCAGAGAAAAGAAGTGTTGCACTCTTTACAAGGCAAGTGTCAGTGTGTGCAAGGGTGGATTAAACACAGCGGAAGATTCAGCTACTGACGTGTGGCACAGGCGTTTAGGCCACATGAGTGAAAAAGGGCTTCAGCTACTAGCGAAGAAGCAGCTCCTTCCAAACGTGACAGATATAATCTCAAAACTTGTATTAACTGTTTATCTGGGAAACAGCATAGAGTTTCTTTTGTTAAAACTGCTTCTCATACTAATAAAGTACATGCATTAGATTTGGTTTATTCTGATGTTTGTGGTCCTATGAGGACAAAAACCTTGGGTGGGGCATTGTATTTTGTCACATTTATAGATGATGCATCTAGGAGGGTTTGGGTGTATGCTTTGAAATCCAAGGACGAGGTCTTTGGTGTGTTTAAACTGTTTCATGCTATGGTCGAAAGGGAGACAGGCAGATCGTTGAAGTGCATCCGCACTGACAATGGTGGTGAATACATAGGTGACTTCCACGAGTATTGCAAGTCACTGGGTATACGGCATGAACAGTCAGTTCCCAAGACCCCCCAGCATAATGGTGTGGCTGAGCGAATGAATCGCACCATTGTAGAGAGAATCAGATGCATGTTATCCCATGCAAAGTTGCCCAAGATGTTCTGGGGAGAAGCAATGCACATGGTTGTGTATTTGATAAGCGGGTCTCCATCAGCCCCATTGAATAGAGAAGTACCTCAGAAGGTGTGGACTGGACGTGATCCATCGTACAGTCATCTCAGGGTGTTTGGATACAGGGCATCAGTTCACGTACCAAAGGACGAAGGTCCAAGCTCGACATGAAGATCAGGCAGTGTGTGTTCTTAGGGTACGGTGATGAAAAGTTCGGTTACAGGTTGTGGGATCCGACCGAGAAGAAGCTCGTCAGGAGCAGAGATGTGGTTTTCATTGAAGATCATTGTATAGAAGACATTGAAAAGCCAGAGAAGACCCAACCTAGTTCAGGTGAACTGGAAGATACGGATCTGATTATTCCTCCCGTGGTGCCTGATGACGGGGGAGTACAGCAAGGTGCAGAGGATGAGGGAGTCCCTACAAAAGATGGACAGGGGGAGCAGCCCCAACTTGATCCACCTGTTGAGCCACAGGTGAGGAGGACATCAAGGGACAGACATCCATCCAAGAAGTACTTGCCGCATGAGTACATTATGCTCACTGATGGGGGAGAGCCAGAAGACTATTCTGAGGCCCTAGCCGAGGAGCATAAGGGGGAGTGGTTGAAAGCTATGCAAGAGGAGATGGAATCCTTGCATAAGAACCACACCTATGACATGGTAAAATTGCCTAAGGGCAAGAAAGCTCTGAGCAACAAGTGGGTGTTCAGAAAGAAGAATGAGCAGAAGAATTCACAAACAAGGTTCAAGGCCAGACTTGTGGTGAAAGGGTTTGGTCAGAGAAAAGGAATAGACTTCGAGGAGATATTCTCACTAGTGGTGAAGATGACATCCATACGGGTGTTGCTTGGGTTGGCGGCTAGCATGGATCTGGAGATAGAGCAGTTAGATGTCAAAACTGCCTTCCTCCATGGTGACCTGGAAGAAGAGATCTACATGCGTCAACCAGAAGGGTTCGAAGTCAAGGGCAAAGAGCATATGGTGTGCAGGCTTAGGAAGAGCTTGTATGGGCTGAAGCAAGCTCCTAGGCAATGGTATAAGAAGTTCGACTCGTTCATGTTGAAGCATGGATATGAAAGAACGGAGTCGGACCACTGTGTGTTCACTCGCAGGTTCTCAGATGGTGATTTCTTAGTTCTGCTATTGTATGTTGATGACATGCTCATCATGGGAAAAGACATTAAGAAGATTGACAGGCTGAAACAGGAGTTGGGCAAGTCTTTTGCGATGAAAGACTTGGGCCCGGCGAAACAGATCCTAGGAATGGAGATAACCCGTGACAGAAGCAGCAGGAAGCTCTGGTTGTCACAAGAGCGGTATATTGAGAAAGTCCTAGAGCGGTTCAACATGAATGCAGCGAAGCCGGTCAGTACTCCACTGGATGGTCACTTCAAATTGAGCGACAAGCAGTGTCCCAAGACGAAGGCGGAAGTGGAAGAGATGCGGAAGATACCCTACGCGTCAGCGGTAGGAAGTTTGATGTATGCTATGGTGTGTACGCGTCCAGACATAACATATGCGGTTGGTGTTGTCAACCGGTATCTTTCCAATCCTGGCAAGGAACATTGGGCAGCGGTGAAGTGGATACTACGGTATCTGAGAGGCTCATCCAGGTTGAGCCTATGCTATGGTGATGAAAAACCTGTGTTAGAAGGCTATACAGATGCAGATATGGCAGGTGACATAGACTCCAGGAAGTCTACATCGGGGTTCATGTTCACGTTTGCAGGGGGAGCGGTCTCTTGGCAGAGCAAGCTACAGAAGGTCGTAGCATTGTCGACGACAGAGGCCGAGTACATTGCAGTCACAGAAGCATGCAAAGAGATGCTTTGGATGAAGAGGCTCCTACAGGAACTCAGCCTGAAGCAGGAGGAGCACGTGGTCTATTGCGATAGCCAGAGTGCTATACACTTGAGCAAGAATCCAAGTCAGCATTCCAAGTCGAAGCACATAGAGATTCGGTATCACTGGATTAGGGATACTTTGGAACAGAAGGTGTTACAGCTTGAGAAAGTCCATACGGATGATAATGGGTCAGACATGATGACTAAGGCTTTGCTCAATGGCAAGTTTGAGGTTTGCAGAAACCTGCCTTGCTTGAAGAAGGTGAATTTTCCCTGAGTCGGAAAGGGAGAGATTTGATGGAGTTTTCCTCCTCATGTGTCAGATGAGAGAATATGAAACAGGGTGAGGCCGGGCGCCCGGGCCTCATTGTGGCCGGGCGACCGGAATTCATGTTTCTGGGCAGCTAGCTGCTGGACACTTTTGTCCATTTCCGGGCGCCCCATGGTTTTGGTGACCGGGCGCCCCATGACCCGGCCGGGCGCCCGACCGTGTTTGGTCCGGGCGCCCGAAATTCAGTTTTTCCAATGGTTTCTCGCTGGACTGTTTTTTGGTTGGCCGGGCGCCCGACGGTCTGGTGACCGGGCGCCCTACCCGGCGTGGACTGCTTATACGCAGTTTCCATATTTGGCTCTAATTCCTCCGTTTTTGGTACTTAAGCGTTCTAAAACGGGATTAGGGCATCCCATTGGGTTGCTAACACGTCCAAGGTGAGAAAGAGAGAAAAAGAGGAAGAGAGAAAGAGAAGAGAGAGAAAGAGGAAGCTTGTAGAAGGGAGAAGTTGCTTGAAGAAGGATTCTTCTGCGCAACGGTCGTCTCAGCGCTTCTACGTCCTCGGGATAGGTGAGATCGTTTCTCCTTTACTATTCTCTTGTAGTTTATCCATCCCTACGTGGGTGAAGAAGGTTTGATCCAAGCGGTGTGTGCTTGTGATCGGTTGTAACAGTTCCCTGAGATAGTTGATTGTTGATCTGGACTAGGTCCCGTGGTTTTTACCTCTTTTGAGGGTTTTCCACGTAAAAACTCTTTGTGTTCGTGTGGTTGATGTTTATTCTTGATTATTGCATTAGCATAGTCCATAATTCTAGTGTATTGGGGGGGGGGGGGGGGGGGGAAGATCCGAAGGTTTGTGTGAAACGCACCCAACAGATGGGAAGTGGATCGAGGACAGGGTGGTCATTATCAAGGACGCGAAGCCTAGAAGGAGAAAGGGTGAGGCGGGCTTGCCAGAGACTAGAGAGAGCGTTCAACATCCTTCCTTTGCTCAGATTGTTCAGGGCCCTAGATAAGCAGTTCTCCAGCCAGGTGAAGTGGGGATTATCACTCCTCCTAAGGAGACCACCACGGCGATAGTAGACAGTGCGACAATTTCAAGGAAGAGGAAGGAGTTGGATCTTGGCCTTATTAGAACGGCAGTGGATAACAATGTTTCCATCATGAAGCTGATCGATGCATCCAGGTCCTCTAAGTTTGCGGCATCAGTGATCAACTTTTCTCAGATTTTTGTCTCGAGATTTCTGATTGTGTTCAAGTCAAGAACTGATTTACTTGATTTTTTAGCAGACACGCCTCTCCATAAGGTGATGAGCTTAACAACGGTGGTGGCATGGTCCCAGACACTGTTTGGAGCAAAAGAGGCATAGATTAGGCTCTTTAGTATCCCAGCCCACTCCTAGATCGAATCAACCATTCTAGACTTAGCCAACTATTTTGAGAGGGTGCTGCATATCGATAGTGTTTCCAGGTATGGTATCTACCAAGTATTCACGATGGTTAAGGTTATACTAAACCCGGGTGTCGATGCTAATAAGGTTTTGAAGCTGGTAGTGGAAGGCAACGCTTATCCAATTCTTGCAGAAGTGAGGAGATCTTGATTGAAGGCAAGGAGGAGACTCTGGAGAGCCAAGGGAAGGAGATAGTAAGGGCAGTTGGAGAAGTCAGGGTAGAGGAAGGTGTTGCGAGGCAGGTGGGGAGGCAACTCTCCATATCCCCCCATCTATTTCTCGAAATGCCATAGATGGCTAATAGGCCAAGACAATAGAAGAGGATGCAAACACGACTAATGCTGAAGGTGAAGTTCCTTTGAGTTTAGTCTCGGCAAGCTTGGATACTGACCGAGGGAGCCATGCAAGCCAGGCAGGTCTGGCAGGAGGCATCGCCTGATGCAGTGGGGCCAAGGGTTGAGCCACAGGGTCAGGAATATGGGTCCCCTTACACGGGACACGGATTGACCCACGTTGAATACGTGTTTTTACTCATAACCCACTCATTTTTTATTGATACCCAAAACTCCATACAGTTGAGAATCGATCAATTTGTTTTGTTTCACCCACATAATTATCCGGTTTAACTCATTTATCCCAATGATCTAACTCATTTATCCAAATGACCGATAAAATTCAAAATAAAATATCTATTCAATACATTTAAACCTTCCTTAGAAATAAAGGAAAAGGAGGTAAAAGTTCATATATTTCAAGTGTCACAGCTCCATGGGCCTGTCATGATGTAGTGTTTTATCCACACCGTCCATCCTTTTTGCTAGATCATTTTAAGGCATGAGCCCATAAATGACGTAGATCCAAAGCTCAAGTGAACCAGAACATAGGAAACAATGGGGATTGAAATCTTACTGTTGAAATCTTTAAGCTAATATTTGTGTTAACGTTTTCCCTTCATCCATCTTGGGTTATGTGACCTAATCAACTGGATGGATGGAAAATAAACATTACAGTGGGCCCTCGGAAGTTTTTAACCGTGGGAGTTCAATCACCTTTGTTTTTGGCTGGTGTGGTCCACTTAAAGTCTAGATCTGCCTCAATTTTTTACTAATCAAGCCCTATATATAAAGAGAGAGATGCTCCCGTAGGGGAGCCATATATGCACCTAATCTCATTGCTAGCTTTTTAGAATCCGAAGACTCCCTCTCCTTTGTATTTTTTATTTTGTACGACTCAAATAAGGATAATGGTAATCATTATAGGTTTCAGAGTAAACAAATAAAGTAAATGGTGACCATGGTTCCGATCAAATACTACTGTATCAGCATAGACGTAATAAATGCTCATTTTCCAGCATTTATACTGTTTTTCCAAAAAAAAAAAAAAAAAAACCAAACACGGCTTAAGATGGTCCAAAAGGGAGCCTCCGAGACCCTCCTTCACTCAGCTAATCGATTTTCTTTCTCCTATTGCCTCACGCTTCTTGTCTAATACTCCATGTGTATCTTGAATAATGTATTGTAGGCCCACGGTATAGTATGTGTAAAATCCACACCGTGCATCAGGTTTTATCATGCCCGTGCAGCCTTACCAATAGTTCGGATACGAAATAAACATTACGGTGGGCTCTGTCTGAGATTTGGATCTGTCTAAAAATTTTCAACAGTGGACGTTCAATCCCCACTGTTTTCCTTTGGTGTGGTCCACCTGAGATTTGGATCTGTCTGAATTTTGGATTCATACCTTAAAAGGAAAACGGATGGACGGCGGGGATAAAACATATATATCATGATGGGCCCACAGAGATTAGAAACCACCCTTCCGATCCGCGCCCTCCAACGACGGATCTTCTTGCCGAAGCCTTTGGCAGGAAATCCGCATCACAATCATCAAATAGGATTGCACTCCTTTCCCAATTAAACACGATTGTTGAAGTGAATAAGACACTTATCTTTTCCCACTTTTTTTCTTTTTAAAAACCTCTTTCTTTTCAAGAAAGCCTCTCCTTTCACGCAGGCGAACACGTCTCTCTCTCTCTCTCTCTGAAAGAAGTTCGCACATGCACAAACGTTGAGATGGAGAAAGTAACAAACGAGGTACTGGTCGATATCCTCTCTAGACTGTCTATTAAGACTCTCTTCCAATGTATAGACGTATGCATCACCTGGCGTAACATAATCCTACACGACCCTTATTTCGCTAGCATGCACCTAACTCGAGCAACTCAAAATCACCTCCCTTCCCTCATTTTCAATACTGACTCCTCCCAGTTATGTCTGCTCGATTTCAATTCTGATGATGAAGATCACACACTCGACATGCTATCGATGGGCCCCATCGGCATACACTTTGATCTGGGCACACAGTTAAGTAGGATATTATCTTGCAATGGCTTGTTATGTTTATGTGATCATCAAAACAACAACCCTACATATGTCTGCAATCCAGTCACTGGAGATCATGTTGCACTGCCGGCGCCGCTAGCCCAATGCACAGATTGTCAGTTCATATCTGGGTTTGGTTTTGACGCAGTGAATAATGAATACAAGGTGATACGAATGATGTATGGAATGAGATATCACCAAGATTTCCTACCTGAGGCTGAGGTTTACACACTCGGCTCTGGTGCATGGAGAAGTATAGGAACTGTCCCTTACCGAATTATACTTTTGGGCTCCAGAGTGCCTGTAAACGTTCATGGAACTCTTCATTGGATGAGCGAGCGTACCTTCAACCCCACCTATCAAGAAGGCCTCATCGTTGCATGGGATGTGAAGGATGAGAAGTTTCGTGAGGTTCCAGTTCCTTTGGAATTTGGTCCAACTAAGGATTGCAGCCAGATGCAACTAAGGCCAAGTAACAAGTGTCTTTCCATAGTTGATTTTGAAAATAATTCGGAATTCTCCGAGATTTGGATAATGAAAGATTACAACGTAAAGGAGTCATGGACTAAACAAGTTAGGAATAAGGTAAGTGGGAATATGGTGCCTTCGACTAAAACAGCCAGCTTCAGACAGTGGTACGGACGAGGGGATGAGCTGAACCGTCATTCAAGTGAAGAGATTCTTGTAGAGGCCATTTACAATCGGGAAGAGAGACGTTTTCCACAAGCTCTAATAAGATGTATTACAGAAGTCGAAGTCGATGGAAAAGTACGGGAGCAGTGGATAGATAATTTGATAATGGATCCACCTACTCATGTGGGGAGCTTTATTTCCGTCAACGGTGGCAATTCATGGCTAGATGGTCTGGGCCCAAATGGTGTGGCTGTCCATTACATTCAATCAGAGAAGAAAAGTAAGAAGATGAAAACTATTACAAATGTATTGTGTGATCTCTTTTAGTTTTCTATTAAATAAGATGAGACATTGTAGGGATAAAATTATAACCCTAATTTTTCCTTAATCATGGTAGCTTAGCTGTTTTATTTATTTATTTATTTATTTAATAAAGAAATAGAGAATATGTATTGGTCAAGTGAAGAGAATTCAGACATTCAGGTAGCGCGCACAAAAAGGTCGGGCCCCCACCTATCATATGCGCCTGTACATGTACCTATCTTACCCTGGCTCATAGCACTGCCAATCCCTGCTTTGTCAAGAACGGCTGACCCCCGGATCATCCTAGGGAACTTTACCAGACCATCCGCTATAGAGTTTCCCTTGCAGTAGACCTTGAGTAGGTTACATTTCTGTTGAATATTACCTAAATAGTACCAAATGAACCAAGGACATGTGGCTCGCTCTCTCTCTCTCTCTCTCTCTCAAGACAGCACCATGGTTGTCGTCTGCCTTCCTCATTCTTGTTTTACCTTCTCTCACGGTGGATTCTCTTCCTGGTGCAAGGTAGCAGCACTCCATGCTGGCCAGACCAGGAGGCCTGATGCAGAGCAGCACTGATCATCTCAGCCTTTCAATACTACTTGCAGAAGGCTGGGTCTTTGCCCAAGCCTAGTGGGACGAAATCCTTGATCACCAGGAAGCCTGTAATGCACAATTCCCTTTCTTAAATCCGATTTCACCATAAGTAATGTTCACATGCACCTATGTCCACCTTGTCCATAAGTTCCAATTTGTAATGTGCAGAAAGCATCTAAGATGCCCTTTAAATGTGACCTAGCTTGGAGATTTATCCCATGCAAACATCAGGCCGATTTATCATCAAGTGGGCCACATGGTACAGAAAAAATGGAGGTTGGCCGTTCAATCCACATTTTTACTCTAAGTGATCTACTAGCTGGGCCTAACCTTTTGGACGTCTTGGATGCGCAAGGCAAATGACTTCCCCTCCATGTAGATGCATTTGAACACTCCTTTGTAACACTGGTGGATTAATCTATTAAGCAAAAATGCCTGTGGTTATAGTCCAAACCGGTCCACCTAAACGACTGTGGTTGCACCGCATGTGTGCCGCACTACACTCAAAATAACAATAAAGAAAACTCAAAACTACCATAATGTTTATTTACTATTTTAGAAAATACACTTAAAAATTTAACAAATGCAAGATAGAGACATGACTAGTCAAATTAAATCGTCCAAATTATGTTACTAGCTAGTGTACATGTATTACTAACAAAAAGTTAAGCTTATTTGAATATTTGACTAATATCAGATTAGTGGGCATTTGTTGGATGGCTAAAAATGAAAAATATCTGCCAATTGCATTTCACAAAGAAGTTTCCATTTCACAACCACTTGTCATTTAATTACTTATCCTGTTAAGTTAGTTTGGTTATAACATAACTTAATAGTTACTTGTTTGTTGTTATAACATAACTTAATAGTTACTTGTTTGTTGTAAACACATGATAAGTATTTCACTATTTTGTTTTTGCTTTTTAGCTTTCTCACTAGGGCCTATTGAAATCCTTAAAACCATGCGGTCCACAGAGATTAAAAAAAAACCACTCCGTCTAGCTTTCCAAGGCTCACCGTGCTGGCATCTGGCATGGGTCCCACAATGATGTGTGTTAGAAATCCAGACTGTCTATCCATCTTGTTAGACTAGTAATGAAGTAAATTCAAATCACAAATGAGCTGCTTCACGGCTAATGGTGGAGATTGAACTCCCATCATTGAAAACTTCCTAAACTTTCCTAAGAATGCAATGTTAGGATTACGGCGGCAGACAGTGGATTCTTAATTTAGTCGATTTAATTAAATTAGTATATGCTACCACGCCTCAGTTATTAAAGTCGTTGCAGGGACTAAGGATGAAATGGTTTTAAGTGTAAATTTTATCTAGCTTAGTCAGATTGCACGGCAAACATGTGTGTAGCAAATGTGTAAATCTAAACCATTGAATTTATCATTCATATTAACTTTGATTGTTATGCCGTAGATGAGATTGATTTCAAGCTTTAGTTGCCCACTTGACATGAGTTAAAAATCCTGTAGACAGTGTTTTATATGGCACTATTCTACATAACACGGATCATCTACTTCATAGTTAAGGATTATTTTTTAGGATCCATGCATAACATGACAAGGTCCACTAGATGGATGGATTTGAGATCCCATACATATTACTTTGGTCACATGAGGGTTGAATTAGTAGCATGGTACTAGAAAGAATCAATTCTTAGGCCCTTGCAGCAAGCCCAAAACGTTTTCAAGCCAAGATGCTTGCTTGGGGGTGCCAATGGGTCGAGCTGCAGGGCTTGGCATCCTATCTCAGGCCAAGCTTGGGCTAGAAATCAGGCCCGAGATATCAGGCGAAGATATCCACCTCATTTTTTGGCTTATAACATAAAATAATCTAGAAAAAATGATGCACAGTGTGGATATAAAAGCACATACTAGTGGAGCCCATAAAACTTTACCACGTCAACACTACATGGTCTACTGCGTTAATTAATGGCAAGGGATGGGAAGTAGGTAAATCACATTCATCAAAAAAGTGTTGCCAATCTAACTCAATCATTAGGCATGTTTCCCTTTGCTAGGCCTTAGGGAACAAAAATCGTAGGCATCCATGTTTCTAATGGGCCATAGGATTAGAAACAATTTAAAAGATAACACTCACCTTCCAAACAGTTTTCCTTAGCATGGCCTACATGAATAATGTACTATGCTTATGCTTGGGCAGTAGGCCTAAGTTTTCATGTGGGATATAATGGTTGGAGTGGATTTTATATAATCATTATGGTAGGCCTAAATAAAATATCAATTATGGATGTCTCTCTCCTAACTATTTCCCTAGATATGACCCACAAGTAGGGCAGTAAAATGGGTCATGCCATGCCAGGATGGCCCATGAGTGATCAAGCTCAGCCTAGGCACAGTCGTGCCTAGCATGAATCATGACCTTAGCCATGTCGTGTCGTGCCTAGTTTTAATCAAGGTTGGCCCAGCACAGCCCGTGGCATGGTCTAGGACATGTCGTGCCGGCCCCCCATGTGGCCCACCTGTTTTCCTATATCTTTCAAATTTATTTTTTTATCTTTTTTTTCGTATTCAAATGAGTGTATAATATTGAAATAAAGTTAATAATAATCTTATTATTGAGATTTAATTATATATATTAAGAATATTATATAAGAACGAACTTTAAATCCTTGAAAATTTTTAAAGGATTTGTTGACTAGAAATTGAACTTGAAAACTTAATGTTGGATAGAGAGCTTTTTTTTTTTTATTTTTTTTTATTGAGCCAAGGGGAATTTACAGAGCATATAGATTCGGGTAGCACCACGGAACATTGCCCAGAGGCTACTTATCATGAGCTCCCAAAGGCCGAAAACAAAAGAAAAGAACTAGAAGGGACCTATATCCCTTCTAATGGAGCCCAAACCCGTTTTGTCTAACAAAATATTACCTATAATAAGAGGAGGAAGATCACTGACCGAAAAGAAGCAGGAGCAACTTTGAAGGTCACTGCCCATCTTAGCCAAACCGTCCGCGACCTTGTTGGCTTCTCTGAAGGCATGTACGATTTTGACATCTGCAATTGCTTTCAAGGTTTCGAATTTGGCCAGCCAGAACCTCATCTGCCATGGTTGAGGGAAACTGTTCTCAAACATGTCTGCCACGAATCGGGTTAAACTGCCATGGATAGAGAGCTTAAACTTGAACTATCTGCCATGAAAAGAACTATCTACCATGGATAGAGAGCTTAAACTTGAACTTGAGCCTTGAACACTAAGAGAGTTAGCTTTTAGAGAGAGAGCTTATAGAAGTTGTCGGTTACAATTTATATATGAGTGGAGAATGTGGTATTTATAAGGTCCATATAGTAAAAAAGACCAAAATACCCCTTAAACTAGCATTTTATGGCTATTGAGAGGGACAAAATTGTCCATATAGTCCAAAATACCCCGCTAGCCATTTTACAGCTGTTAAGAGGAGTAAAATGGTCAAAAAATGATATAAAGACCAAACTACCCCTTAAACTAGTTATTTTATAGCGGTTGAGAGGGGTAAAATTGTAAAAAAATTGGGATATTTCATTTTTTAACCGTTGACCCCCCTAGTGGGCTGTGTCGACCCACGTATCGTGCTAGCCCGCTTGTCGAGTCTGTGCCGGCCTGACGGGCCTGACACCTCAGCCCAGCATGGCCCATTGCATTTTAAGTGGCGTGTTGGGCCATGTCGGTCAATGTGTTGGGCCAGGCCGCGTGTCATTGATCGTCATGCTGGGCCATGACGTGCCTAGGTGGCCCGACCCATTTTACATGCTTACCCACGAGGGTAAGTTTATTTTTATTTTTATTTTTTACCATGGGCCTAATTTAGGTTTACACATTTAATGGTCAAAGTAGTTCTCACATACACACCGAGGTGGGCATCCCAATGAATTTTATTTTCGATTACATCCCCCGCATCACAAGGGAGAGGGGTTTAACCCAGCTTTGATGCCATAAAAAATATAGTCAGGAGACTTCAGGGCTATTTTCCTGAACTTTCTGTATCTTGCTTTTTTAGCCCTGCAACTCTGCACTTTAATTTTTATGGCTATTCCAGATTTTAACATGATTTCTCCAAGGATTTTTCTTTACTTCTTTGGCTCATCAAAGCATGGTCTTCTAATCACTATAAATCATTCAAATTAGTATTAAATCCATGACATCTCTCTCTTTTACCTGCAAATACAAAAACAAGCATAAGTCGTTAACGTTAACAACTTAAACTATACAATTATGCTATGAATTGAGATTCAGATAAGAATAATTAATGGCTCAACATTATCTTTTGAAATTTGGACTGTTGGATCTGATTTTTCGAGGGCTGTAGGGTGCTCGGTGACTGTTGCAGGGCGCTTGGATGTTGTAGGGCACCTGAAATTCCTATGATATTTTTTGGGAACTCTCTGGATAGATTTGGTGATTTTTTAGGTGCCCGACAATGTCAATTGTTGTTATATAGTTTGCGCGGTTTTACAAAAAATGTTTCTAATTCTGTTTTTTCACCTATTTAAAGTGTATAATGCGGGATTGGGGTAATTTCCAAAGGGGCCGGGCATCGAGATTGAGAGAGTTCTAGGGTGAGAGAAAGGGCTAGGGGAAAGCTTGGAGTTCTTCAGGTGAAGGAAAGGATTATGTTTGTCTTTCTCATGTGAGAATTAGCTTTGTTACCTTGGAGTTTCTCTCATGGGCTGTGATTCGGGTTTTGATTCTTCTGTAATCTCTTATTGGATTGCCTTCTCTTGCATGTTGATTTGCTTGGTCACTGTGATTTTCCATTGTTTGATTTTCTCGCTTCCGTTGCGGGCTGGTCTCTTTCGTTCTCAACAGTTGGGTCACCAACCAGAGTGCATCCCAAAGTTTGCAGTACCCGATTTGCTTCCATAGGGAAGAAAAGCGAATGTTTTGACATGCCGAACTTATCTAGGCTCGCCATATTATATTCTTAGATCCACACCGACCTAACTTTTCTTTCAAATTATTTTAGGGCATGAGCCAAAAATGAGGCAGATGGAAAGCTCAAGTGGACCAAACCACAGGCGGGAAACGGATGCCTATTGTTGAAAAATTCTTGGGGCCATGGAAGTCACGGATCAAGCTGATATTTGTGTTTTCCCTTCATCTAGGTTGGTGTGACATAGTGAACAGGTTAAATGACAAATAAATGTCACAGTAGTTCCTATAAATGTTTCAACAGTGTTGGTTTAATTCCCACTTCATCTAGGTTGGTGTGACATAGTGAACAGGTTAAATGACAAATAAATGTCACAGTAGTTCCTAGAAATGTTTCAACAGTGTTGGTTTAATCCCCACTTCTTTCCGAGTTGCGGTCCACTTGAGCTTTGCATCTGCCTCCTTTTTCCCCTAAAATGAACAAGGAAAACTGGATGGACGGTGTGGATCTAACACATACATCATACTAGAGCCTAGAGATGTTACGCACGTCAAAACATTCCTTGGATGTATTATTGCGTACGGAATCCGGTTTCGAAGAGTGAAAATCGGCTTACCAAAGACGAAAGTACATTTTTTTCCCCATTCGAAAAATCCGTACGTATTTCCATCTTGGGAAAAAAAAAATTCTCGGCCGATGTCATAGGCGCTAAAGTACACCAGAAGGGAAGGCACACGCATCCACTAGGGTTTGCATCCAGGAAGAGGATCTGTACGGCCCACGATGATGTATGGGTCCACACCATTCATACATTTTTCCAGTCGTCCGTGGTTAAAGTAGAAACCCGCCGTCCGTGGCTAATGGACTAAGCTGCTAGTGGGATGGGTTAAGCTGAACATTAATGGGTCGGCAAGGAGAAACCCGGGTATTTCAGGGGGTGGCGGCATCTGTAGTGACTGGGATGGTCACTTCATGTTTGCGTTCTCCAGAGGCTATGGAGCTGGATTCAATTCAAGAGCAGAGGTTGCTACTGTGGAAGGTCTCTCTTTATGCTGAGAGGGGTTTTTCCAAAATCGTAGTGGAAAGTGACTCGAAATCAATTGTGGACCTCCTCTGCCAAGGAAACTCTAAAAGCTGGTTGATCTGGTCTTGGCAGGCCAAGATAAGTGTCGTTATGAGTCCCAAGGGAAGCTAATGAGGTGGCAGATGGTTTAGTCCTCCTTGGGAGCGAATCTCAAGTGGACTGTATATTTTGTGTTTTTTCTAATCTCCCTCCATTAATTGAAGGAAAGCTCTTCTTCGACAGAATAGGGATCAGATCTATTAGAGAATGACTGTTAGGGGCATTCATTTTGTGGTCTTGGCCCGGCTATTTTCAGGTGGGCCTGGGCTTGCTTGTGTGGGTAGAGTTATATGATAGGCTTTCCTAAGCATGTTTTGAGGCCTTTGGAACCCCAAATGTGTATCCATCCAGCCTTTTGTGAATGAAGTTTTCTCTTTTCTCAAAATAAAAAAACATAAAAATACATTTTTCCATTCATTTCAAATGGGGCTCTTAATGGTCTGATCTGGATCGGATGTAGCTGGATCCGGCTCCAAGTCCGAAAATCTATAGACGGATAAGGATTGGATTCTAATGTAAGGGAAGAACCCTATGATCGAGGGCGTGGATCACGCACCTTCTTACGGGAGATGGACAAGAAGAAAAACAAGAGGAAACTAAGGAATTTTGATTTTGGAGTTTCAACCAAAACAGGAAATTGTTATTCCCGTTTTTGAATTTCGGCCCAACTTATGGGGCCCATATTGATAATTTATGATAATTCGTTCTGTCCATTTCGTAGAGCTGCTCGACGCCGAGAAAACCCAACAAGTTTCATGTCGATCCGAGTTACGGATTGATCGTGGCGTCCAAAATGGTACAAACTATCCAGAAAGTTCCGAATTCCGCCCACTAAATCTGGAGATGGTCTAGGTGGCCCACTACTACTGATATGGATAATCTGAGTCGACCATCTTAAAGAGTACGTCGATGTCAGAAAAAACCACAAAGTTTCGTGGCAATCGGATATGCGGATTGTTCGTATCAGCGGAAGTAAGACAGTGCTGGCGTTATACAGTTTGCGCAGATTTTTCAGTTTCTTTTCTAATTGTATTAGGATTCTTTTCTTCCTTTGCAAGTTAGTGTTAAGTACGAATTTAGGGTATAGTTTATTATTTAAAGCAAGTTAATTATATTTATTTTATTGATTCATTCAATTAAAAAAAACAATTATTTGGAATTAATTTTCACTCTTTATTTTTATTTCTTCTCGTGGATTCGAGAAACACTCGGTTAGGAAGACGGTGATCGACCTACCACGTATCCCCCTGCATTAGATTCGGATCCAACTTGAATACAAAACATGATATCCATATCGAATCCATTTATAAATAGTCAGATCCATTTTCGATCCAAAATTCATATGACCATCGAATTGGGGTAGGATCTAGGTCCAAATCCACCTCATCACTGTGATATGGTCGGTGATAATATGTCTGATGGATCGGATTCAGTTGGATTTGGCTTAAGTCCGAAAATCTATAGGCAGATTCCGATCGGATTTGGATCTATTTTCATGGATCCAAATCCGGTCCATTTAATTAATCAAACATATTTTAAGATCCAAATTCGCATTATACCGATGAGTAAATCGAATCACGTACCCGCTCAAGTACATCACTAAGGTAATACGAAGGTTACATACAGATTCGAATGTTGAAATGGGATAAAACACGTATATAGCTAGCTACGATTAGAAACAAATCACTCACCTCTCCCTTTCCTTTCAAGAAACAAATCTCTCTAGATCCACCCGATTTTATTGTGCCGAGTAAACTCTGATTGGCGCAGTGCTCATTTCGGACCACTGTTACATTTTTCTTGCCATTCTATTATTTTAATTCCATTCATCCGCTGGTAATATTTTAACTCTGTCATACGTTTATCTTCCAACCATAATGGGCCACTAACTAAGATTGCTTTGATGTTGTACTCAGTGGATGCAATCATTACTCGATCCTAGGGCTGGTAGAGTTAAGGCTAGCTTGAGGTCAGCCTGAAGTCTGACCCTTTTATTAAACGGGACAAGAATTCTGACCCGAACGCAACCCATGACCCATTATCCATAGGCCTAACCTGACCCACTTAAAATTTGCTAAATCCAAGGCTAACCTCACCCTGACCCATTTGAGTGTACATAGTAAAGTTGGCCTTGATTGACCCGACCTGACCAGGCATGACCACGCCTGGGCTACAAGAATGGAATCAGGGGCTGAATGTGCTTCAGCTAGCATACCAACATACATAATTATGTGCATTTATCTACTTATCATTTTATTAATTTGTTTTGGGTTTTGTGTTTGGCCAGGCTGGGAGTACATCTGGCCCAACCCATTAATAAATATGTTTGCAGGTTGGGTTGGGTGGAGCTCAACCCAAACCCGACCTGTTTACTTAGTATTTGTGTGCAGGCTACATTTTCTAGCCCGAATCCAACCCACTACCCATTAATTAGCTTTGCCCAGACATGTCTGGGAAGTGATTCGGAGTAGTCAGCCCATATGCAAACCCAACCAAATGCCACCTGTAATTCCTCCATTATTCCTATAGATTGTACCCTTGTGATAGAAGGCCAAGATCATAATTGGTCCATCCAACTTCTAAAAATGACATGAATGCACAAGGCTTGGAGGTGGGCCATGCAATGGATGGCGGTTGGCCCAGGAATGTGATTAAGATTGCTAAATCATGAAAGCATCTTGGTTGAAGCATGGCTCTGAGATCATAACCATCTTAGACCCACCATGTAACCTTTCATGTAACCTGTGAAGACTCTATGGAACCAACAGTGTGTTGTCCGTCCATCAGTTTTGCCAATCATGTTAGGACATTAACCCAATAATAAGGAAGTTCCAGAAACTCAAGGGGGCCAGGCTACCGGAAACACTAAAACCTTCCTGGGGCCCACCATAATGTTTATTTTTCATCCAACCCGTTCATAAGGTTATTACCACCAGGATGAACAGAAAATACAAATATCGGCCTGACCCAAAACTTCTACGGACCCAAGAAGGTTTCAACGGTGGGCTGTCAGTTGCAACTGTTTGTCTGTGGCCCACTTGAGTTTTGACCAACCTCATGTTCTAACGTGAGCCAACGGTGGACTCATTTAGAATCTGATGGAGGGAATGGATATCGCAAGGATGTCACGGTGGGCCCTTCACAGCTTACGCCTCCCTGTTTGCGTGGGTCACATGCATATTCACCTAAACAAATTAGGAAACTTATTTTCCTAATTAAATTAAGAAACAAATATTCTCAGGGAAGGGGATTTGGTGAGGCAGGTGTAACAGCTTAGTGGGTGAGGCCCTGACCGTAGGACCTACTTCGATGTATTTGTTGTATATCCACATGGTCCAGCTCAATATTTTAGGGTGTGGTCCAAAAAATGGGCTAGATCAACATCTCAGGTGGACCACACAGTAGGGATTGATTTCCCATCATTAAAAACTTCTTGAGAGGCCACAAGTGTTTTGGATCAAGTTGCTATTTTTGTTTTCCATTCATCCAAGTCTGTGTGACCTTTTTAACAGGTTGGATGGCAAATAAAAAA
Source organism: Liriodendron chinense (assembly GCA_003013855.2). Classification (NCBI taxonomy): domain Eukaryota; kingdom Viridiplantae; phylum Streptophyta; class Magnoliopsida; order Magnoliales; family Magnoliaceae; genus Liriodendron; species Liriodendron chinense. The sequence continues at coordinate 26,960 of PVNU02000102.1, read as the reverse complement.
TACAGTGGGCCCTAAAAAGTTTTTAATGGTGGGCGTTCGATCAACACTATTTCATGTGGTGTGGTCCACCTGTTATTTGGATCTGTCTCATATTCGGGACTATGCTCTAAAATGAGCTGCCAAAACGGATGGATGACATATATCGAAGTGTGCCTCAGGTTCAGGTACTCACACACTAAGCTGTTACCGCTGCCTCATGCATGGAATCCGCCCATTATTCTGATATCATATGACTACCCTAACACAAAACATCGATTTCTAACATTTTTAACTTTGGTGAGGCACACCTGACTTATGTATCAAGCTGGATCTTTCGATATAAGCATAAAGAATGACTGGGCCAATCCAATGGACGGGCTGGATGTAACTTTCACATTATGGTGGACCAACTAGCGAATAAACAGCGATTCCCTCCTCCGTTTTAGGAAACCGATTCCCTTATAAAAGGTTTATATATAAACACACGTACTCCCATCCTCCCATCCTCCGGAGACGGATTGTAGAATGCGGAGAGTGCAAGTCTCTCTCGTCTCCTTTCTTTCTTCCGAGAATCTCTCCGTAATAGAGATTATCCCGATTTTACCGGATAATTTTAGGGGTTGAAACAAAAAAGTTCTGGACACACCAACAGAAGCATTTTATGAGTGTGTTGGATGACAAATAAACATCATTCTGATGTCTGTGAGAGAGATGAAAGAGAGAGGAAATGGCCCACCGACTCCGATTCCTCAAAAGCCTTTAGCATGCCCTAGGAACTTAGGTGGGGCTCACTCTGATGACTGTGAGAAATCCACCCCGTCTATCCATTTTGTGAGCTCAGTTTAGGACGTGCAACAAAAAATGAGCCCAATCCAAGACAAGTGGGCCGAAAGCGTGAGGATTGGACATCCACAGTTGAAATATTTGTAGGGACATAGAAGTTTTGAATCAGACTAATATTTGTGTTTTCATTTCATGCTCTACCCACCTTTTGCACTTGACTCTTGGATGCTCTATCCACCTTTGTGTTCACTTGATTCTTGGATGCGGCTCATTTTTGTCTCATGTCCTAAAATGAGCTCACAAAACGGATGGACGGTGTGGATTTCTTACTATCATCAGCCGTTGACCCACCTAGGTTTCCAGCACAAGAAGGCTTTGGCACCACATCCGCATCCGATCTCTTGTCATTCGGGAGAAATTCTCGGAAGAGAGAGGAGAGAGAGACTCACTCTCCGCATTCTACACCTCTCCAGATCGCGTATATAGCATACGCAATCCGTGGTGTAGCAAAATTCTTCTTTATCCTACTCGTATTCTTCCTTAGAAAATCTTTATCACTTCGCTCTCTTCCTTTCGAAAATCTTTCTCACTTCTCTTTCAAGAAAGAAAGCTCTCTCTTTAAGAGAGTTGAGATGGAGACGCTACCAGATGAGATCATGGTCGACGTCCTCTCTAGACTCTCTCTCAAGACTCTCTTACAATGCAGAGGCGTATGCACCACCTGGCGCAGCATAATCTTGTGGGACCCTGACTTTGCTAACGTGCACCTCACCCGAGCATCCCAAGTTGATCTCCCTTGCCTAGTCTATAAACGTCACTCGGACCTAGGTGAGCCACCACAGCTGTGTCTCATCGATTTCAATTCCAATGACGGTCAGGATCACACACTCGACATAGAATCAAAGCACCCAATTGCCGTACGCTTTGAACCACGTTTCCATTTTGGTGCCATATTATCTTGCAATGGATTGTTATGTTTATGTGATTATTTCCACAACCCCATATACGTCTGCAATCCGGTCACAAGAGATCACATCACACTGCCGAAACGGTGGTCCCAATTCAAGGATCGCAGGTTCATACCTGGGTTCGGTTTCGATGCTACAAATAAAGAATACAAAGTAATACGGTTGATGTATTTCGAGAAACATGGCGTAGCTTCCGACCTCACAGCTGAGGTGTACACACTTGGGTCTGGTGCATGGAGAAGTATAGGAAGCCCTGGATGTCGAGTAATATCAGAGCACAGGAGTTTCTCCAGCCGGAATTTCTCTGGGCCTGTAAACATTCATGGAACTCTTCATTGGATTATCAATCTAACCATTCCAGAAATTGTGGCATGGGATGTGAGTGATGAGAAATTTCGTGTGGTCCCATGTCCGGAAGAACTCGTCCTAGATGAGGATTACTACTCGATGTGTCTAATGACGATTAATAAATGCCTTTCTATACGTTATTCTCACAGGTGGCTTGATTTTGTAAATATGTGGATAATGAAGGATTACAATGTGAAGGAGTCTTGGATTAGAGAGGTCAGGGTAGATACTATGCCTGACTATCGTTGGTTTATGGAGTCGTCCTTGACATTGAACTATCGTGCAAGAATGGATTTTCATGTAAAAGCTATTTATAGTTGTGAAGAAAGACGTTTTAGAGAAGTCTGTGAAACACATTTCCCTGGAGGTGGACGCATTGAATATAGTACAATGGATATAGCTACTCATGTGGGGAGCTTCATTTCCTTTAGAGGTGTGGCAGCCAGTCGTGTTCAATCTGCAAAAAGAAAGAGAAGATGAAAACAAATACAGGAACAGATGCATTGGGTAGTTTTTATCATTACTACATTAATTTCTATAATAAAAAGACTCTCTCTATCATACTTGATTGAGTAAACTATGTTGGGCCCACAGTGAATATGTGTGGTTTATCCACAGTACTGTCCATCAGTTTTTCCATTTCATTTTGGGGTTGATAAAAAATTGAAGCATAAACGAAGCGCAATTGGATCACACCACAGAAAACAATGGGAATAATGATTTACACCTATAAAACCTTGCTAGGGCCCACAGTTATGCTTATTTTTCATCCAACCTGTTCATAAGATTCAACAGTAGAAATTTCAATTCACTCTTTCCTGTGTTGTGGTCTACTTGAGTTTTGTATATGCGTTACTTTCGGGTTCAAGACCTTAAACTTTCTGGTAAAATGTATGGACAGAGTGAATAAGATACATAAATCATAGTGGACCCATAGGGTTTACTTAGTACACAATCCGCTTCCCCTTGATTACTGGTTGTATTCACCAATTCTCATCCATCTGATACCACACTGCGAGGCAGCTGCATGGGCCATGACGGCCACCATGGCTGGTATCAGCTCAGCATCTCTGCAGTTTTATGACCCATGCACTTGATTCCAAGTATTAGGGCCTCCACCCTGAGTGGATCAGATTTTTTTTTTTTTTTTTTTTGGGAAAATATGCAGACGGTCGGACCTAACAGATGGCTGGATGGGACCTTGCCACTATAGCAGTCCAAGAATTTTGTGACATGCACATGAAGTTTATTGCACATGGGTGCGCTTAGGAAAGCTAATGATCACATACAACTCATTTTGTCTTTCAAGCCTACAGGTTAGAATCAAAAGATGAGAGCCACAATGACACTAATGGTGATGGACTCATTAGGTGGGCCACAGAAACAATATTGAGTTAAATAGTAGGCCATCCATTGATTTCAACGAATGAATGAGTCCGTATTTTGAGTGGCCTGCCTGACCTTCACTAAAGGTGATCTTCATGCTCATGGTGGGGCCCACTTCTAGCACTACCTAGGCCAAGGTCAGTACAGGTCAGTGTTATGTAGGCCCCCTTTGATGCATGTGCTTTGTCCATACCATCCATCAAATTTTTTTCAGTAAATTTTAGGTTACGAGCCAAAATTCTCAGTAAATTTTAGGCTACGAGCAGCCAAAAACTAAGGCAGATCCAAATCACAAGCGTACATGGATAGAGCAAGGCTATGAGATCATAACTATCTTAGATCTGATGTAGAATATGGTAGTACCTTTCATGTATATCGTGAAAGATTTGTGGAACCAACCATATGTCTATAGGTATTTCCTAATAAATCCAATAATAAGAAAGTTCGCAAACTGAAGTGGGCCATCACAACGGAAGCTAACGGTTGAAACCTTCCTGACCCACCATTAGGCCTAGCAGAATTTCATGCGACATGCTAACCGGCATGAGAAAAAAAAAAAATCAGTGTTCATTGTTCGGTCCAGTCTTATTATGTTGTTTAGTGTTTCACCTTAAAATCCATACCTTTAACATATTAGTGAGGGCATTTTGGTAATTACTCTTAGTATAGTGAAAAAAGATCTTAACCTGAGCTAAGAAAGCCAATAAGACTCTCTCTCTCTCTCTCAAAGAGTTTTCTCCATCTTTCTGCTCGGGGCCACATGCACAAGGCCACAACCTAGAATGCTCATAGATCTTTTATCCATATTTGTCACTCAAAGATCTTTAAAGTCAACCGATGCATTTGCACGACACATTCATGAATTGCATACCTATATTAGACAGCGGATTAATAGAAGCAATGATAGTTATAAATGTTCAATTGACTCTCATAGTAGATCATAAGACTTTCGTGAAGGAGTCTATGTAATGGTGAGGATAAGGCCAAAGTGGTTCTCTGATGTAGGACGGGTCGCTGACTATTTCATGGCCCAGATGGAGCAAAAGAAGACCGGACGGGGCCGAAAGTGATCCGGACCGTCAGGACCGTGAATCGGTCATATCTCACAATCCGGAATGAGTTACTGAACGTATAATATATCAATTTGGGGTAGCTTGAGCTATTTTAGCCAACCAACCCCGCTACGCCGGGTTGCCCAACCTGGAATCGCGAGAATCGACCGTATCGACGGTCATTAGGCTAGTTTATTTTCATTTTTACTATTTATAATAAGTTTTAATTCGATCATAACTTTGCATCTGTAGGGTTTTAGAGTTAGTGCCCAACATGAAAAGGGCTTAGAATATTTCGTAGAACAGCGTGGTTGAGGCCGTTTGAAAACTTTCTATTTTTGGCCGAAAACCAAGAGTTCTAGTAGGATTGAACGACTTCTATAAATAGTAAGTTTACTATATATAGTAAGTTGCGTTTTCTAGGAGTTTTAGTTGGAGTTGGATTTTGATACTTTACCTAGGGTTTAGTTTCCTATTTATATGCATTGTAATTCCGTTTTTATTGATTCAATTATCAATAAATCAATTATTCGGAATTTATTTCCTTTTTTTTATCTTTTATTTCTTCTCGTGGATTCGAGAAACACTCGGTTAGGGAGACGGTGATCGACCTACCACGTCCTCCCTGCATCATTGGTATCAGAGAGAGGTTTCTTCCTCAGGACGATGACCTCTAATGAAGGGATGGATCCTCATCCTAAGGACGGTGCTCCAAGGGACTATCTAACGGCGACAGCTTTCGAAGCAGCGCAACGGGAGAACCGGTTGATCCTGCAAGGTATACAGGCAACCCTCGACCAGATTGCAGCATCGCTAGCTCCACTTCGAGCCCAAGGCGACCAACAACCACCAACCGTTGCTATACGGGACAATCATGTTGTCCGTAGAGCACCCCAGGTGGATAATCGTAGGGCTACACCAGACGAATCAGAACCAAGCGATGATGAGGTCGAAGACATTTTGGTACGACGACCTGCGCTAGGGAATGAGCGTGTGGAACGAGCAGAACGAGACTATCGGGGCAAAGCCGATCTTCCCAGCTTTAATGGCCTACTTCGAATAGAAGAGTTCCTCGACTGGCTGGCAGAGGTCGAGCGATACTTCGACTATATGGAAGTGCCGGACGACAAGAAGGTAAAACTAATTACTTATAAATTTAAATCCGGTGCTTCAGCATGGTAGGAAAACCTACAGGTTTCCCGCACCTGTCAGAATAAGGCACCCATCCGAACATGGCCTAGAATGAGACAACTTCTTAGAGCTCGATTCCTCCCTAGCGACTATGAACAAATTTTGTTCCAACAATACCAAAATTGTCGTCAGGGAAATCGAACCGTAGCCGAATATCTTGAAGAATTCCAACGATTGGCTACACGGAATAATTTATCGGAATCAGAGGCACAACAGGTATCACGATTCATTGGTGGGTTGCGATTTCCAATCCAGGATCGAGTCTAGATGCATCCGGTATGGACGTTGAGTGAGGCCAACCAATTGGCCACTCGAGCAGAAACACAGTTGTCACGGCCCCCTGCTCGACCCTATCCGGCAACACGAAATCCCAACACCAGACCCACTCAAGATACAACGCTGGCCAAAGGCAAGGAGCCTATAGGAGGGCGTCCTCAACCTCCTACGGTCACGAACCGGGACGGGGGAAGCGGTTCCTCAAGACCTCAACGTACAGCTCCCACTACAGCAGGTTCCAGCAGGATCCCCAACCCATATGGTCGGCCAAGACCAGACCATTGTCTCCGTTGTGGCCAACCAGGTCACTGGTCGAACGCTTGCCCCCAACGCCCTGCAGCACACTTAACTACGAATGAAGGCGGCTTGGAAGGCGAGTCAACAGAAGACAACCCTGAATTGGAACAGGCCGAAGAGGGGGACACAGAAGATGTCGATTGGCTGACTGAAGATCATGGGGAATCGCTAGTAGTAAGACGACTACTTTACGCTCCCAGGAAGGAAGTGCACCCACAACGACATAATATTTTTCGCACAAAGTGCACCATGCAGGTCAAAATCTGTGACGTGATCATAGACAGTGGGAGTAGCGAAAATATTGTCTCGAGAATACATCTGCCTATGACGAAGCACCCTACCCCTTACTCTATCGGTTGGATCAAGAAGGTGAACGAAACCAAGGTAACTCATCAATGCATTATCTCATTTTCCATTGGTAAAAGCTATAAGGACGAGGTCCTCTGTGATGTGGTTGACATGGAAGCCTGCCACATGTTACTTGGGCGGCCATGGCAATCGGATCGAGATGTGACCCACAGTGGACGGGAAAACATATACATGTTCACCAAAGATGGTCGGAAAATTGTTTTGGCCCCTATGACACCAGACAAACACCCTGAAGCTTCTAAAGTGGAGGGGAACTCTCTCCTTACCATTCGCGAGTTTGTTAAGGAATCAAAGGAAACGGGCGAGATTTATGCCGTTATGGTAAAAGGCGAGGAGCCAGGATCCTCTAATATTCCTCAACGCCTTAAACCACTAGAAGAATTTCGAAGTACTTGGCCTGGAGAGTTACCTGATGAGTTGCCGCCCATGCGAGACATACAACATCACATCGACCTTATCCCAAGGTCCAGTCTACCCAACCGACCGCACTATCGGATGAGTCCGAAAAAGTGTGAAATTCTACAGGGACAGGTGGAGGAACTGATCCGTAAGGGTCTTATTAAAGAGAGCATGAGCCCGTGTGCCGTTCCGGCACTCCTTACCCCAAAGAAGGACGGAACATGGCGTATGTGCATCGATAGCCGCGCGATCAATAAAATAACAGTTAAATATCGATTTCCAATACCGCGATTGGATGACATGCTGGACATGCTCGAGGGCTCCAAGGTGTTCTCGAAACTGGACTTAAGGAGTGGATACCATCAAATCCGTATTAGGCCAGGTGACGAGTGAAAAACGGCCTTCAAGACCAAGTAAGGGCTATATGAGTGGCTGGTTATGCCCTTCGGTTTGACCAACGCACCAAGCACCTTCATGCGTTTAATGAACCAAGTGTTGAAGCCGTTCATTGGCCGTTTTGTTGTCGTTTACTTTGACGACATTCTAATATACAGTCAGGATGAAACGGAGCACATGACCCACATCAGAAAAGTGCTACAAGTGTTGGCCGACAACAAGCTATACTTAAATCTGAAAAAGTGTAGCTTCTTAACTGATCAATTATTGTTTCTGGGGTTCATCGTGTCGTCCACGGGTATCCGAGTGGACGAAGAAAAGGTACGAGCTATTCGGGATTGGCCGACTCCGACAAACATTCATGAGGTACGAAGTTTTCATGGGTTGGCGACCTTCTATCGTCGATTTGTGCGGAACTTCAGCAGTATCGTCGCGCCGATTACCGACTGTATGAAGAAGGGTCCGTTTCAATGGACCGAAGGGGCTGAGAAGAGCTTTGCAGAAATTAAACATCGGTTGTCCACTATCCCGGTTCTGGTACTCCCTAATTTCGACAAGCTATTTGAGGTAGAATGCGACGCATCTATTGTCGGCATTGGGGGAGTCCTTTCTCAGGAGGGCAGGCCGATTGCCTTTTACAGTGAGAAACTCAGCGACGCACGACAGAAGTGGTCGACCTAAGAACTTGAATTATATGCAGTGGTTCAAGCACTGCGCCATTGGCGCCATTATCTTATTCAAAGGGAATTTATACTGTACACTGATCATCAGGCCTTAAAATTTATTAATACTCAGACTAACGTGAATCGTATGCATGCTAGATGGATTTCATTTTTACAGGAATTCACGTTCGTTCTGAAACACAAATCAGGGCAGCAGAACAAGGTGGCAGATGCACTAAGCCGACGTGCATCCCTTCTTATTACAGTGAGCAGTGAGGTGATCGGGTTCAACTGTCTCAAGGAACTTTATGCCGAGGACAAGGATTTTACAGATGCATGGAAAAAGTGCCAAGAAGGGCACCCGAGTGACCTTCTAATTTAAGATAGTTTCCTCTTCAAAGGAAATCGACTTTGCATCCCGCAGAGTTCGTTACGGGACAAAATTATTATCGAGCTGCACGGCAGTGTCCTCGGCGGTCATCTAGGACGAGATAAGACTCGAGCGATGGTGGAAGAGCGGTATTACTGGCCGCAACTTGCTCGTGATGTGGGCAGGGCGGTACAACGATGTCATATTTGTCAAACCGCTAAGGGACAATCTCAAAATACATGTCTTTACACGCCATTACCCGTGCCAGACGCCCCTTGGGAGGATTTATCTATGGATTTTATATTAGGGCTCCCACAAACACAACGCTGCATGGACTCAGTGTTCGTGGTGGTAGACCGATTCTCCAAGATGGCACACTTCATTCCGTGCAAGAAGACATTTGATGCGATACACGTTGCGAACCTTTTCTTCAGAGAGGTTGTGCGACTACATGGGATTCCTAAGACGATCACTTCAGACCGGGACACAAAGTTCGTTAGCCACTTTTGGCGAGCCTTGTGGAATCGGTTCGGTACACGACTTCACTTCAGCAGTGCTTATCATCCACAAACAGATGGACAGACTGAGGTCGTCAACCGCACATTGGGCAATCTCATCCGTTGCCTTTCAGGTGACAAACCGAAGCAGTGGGACATAGCCCTGGCTCAAGCAGAGTTTGCGTTCAACAACATGGTAAACCGATCGACAGGAAAATCTCCGTTCCAGATTGTTTATGGGTGCGTTCCTCGTCACACACTCGATTTGGTTCTCCTGCCCAAGCTTCCGGGCATGAGCGTTACAGCTGAACATATGGCAGACCGAATCATGGACATACATGCAGACGTGCGCAACAAATTACAGGCTTCGAACGAGAAGTACAAAGAAGCGGCCAACAAGCATCGGCGCGCCAAAGTGTTCGAAATAGGAGATCAGGTGATGGTTCACCTACGTAAAGAGCAATTTCCTACCGGGACCTACAACAAGTTGAAACACAAGAAGATTGGACCGGTACCGATCATTCGCAAGATCAATGACAATGCCTACGTTGTTGATCTTCCAGATGACATGGAGATTTCAAGGACTTTCAACGTGGCAGATCTGTACGAATATCATGAACCAAAGCTGGACGAGAACTCGGGGTCGAGTTCTTTCGAAGTGGAGGAGACTGATGTAGGACGGGTCGCTGACTATTTCATGGCCCAGATGGAGCAAAAGAAGACCGGACGGGGCCGAAAGTGATCCGGACCGTCAGGACCGTGAATCGGTCGTATCTCACAATCCAGAATGAGTTACGGGACGTATAATATATCAATTTGGGGTAGCTCGAGCTACTTTAGCCAACCAACCCCGCTACGCCGGGTTGCCCAACCCGAAATTGCGAGAATCGACTGTATCGACGGTCATTAAGCTAGTTTATTTTCATTTTTACTATTTATAGTAAGTTTTAATTCGATCATAACTTTGCATCTGTAGGGTTTTAGAGTTAGTGCCCAACATGAAAAGGGCTTAGAATATTTCGTAGAACAGCATGGTTGAGGCCGTTTGAAAACTTTCTATTTTTGACCAAAAACCAAGAGTTCTAGTAGGATTGAACGACTTCTATAAATAGTAAGTTTACTATTTATAGTAAGTTGTGTTTTCTAGGAGTTTTAGTTGGAGTTGGATTTTGATACTTTACCTAGGGTTTAGTTTCCTATTTATATGCATTGTAATTCTGTTTTTATTGATTCAATTATCAATAAATCAATTATTCGGAATTTATTTCCTTTTTTTTATCTTTTATTTCTTCTCGTGGATTCGAGAAACACTCGGTTAGGGAGACGGTGATTGACCTACCATGTCCTCCCTGCGTCATTCTCACATGGCACTACTAAGAAATTATAAGCATGTGCGTGATCATTCAAAATATTGCAAAAAGCTGGGTCCAATGTGTATTGGATTGATCTTCCACCTGAATTGAGCATTAATCCAACGTTTAATGTGGAAGATATCATCTCCCTTAATCTTACCAGTGATCCTTCTTCCCTTTTGTGGTCATTCTCTGATTTTGCTTTACAACCTACCCCGCCCCTTCCCCCTCCTATTATTCAAAAGGAAGAAATTGAGAAAATTGTGGACGAAGAGATAGTTTCCACGAGAGACGGAAGTTTTCAAAGGTATCTTGTTAAATGGAAGAATAAACCACCGCCAGAATCTACATGGTTGACTGAAGTGGAGTTACAGAACGTTGATCCAGATTTGTTAGAGCGTCATGAAAGCTTTAACTCGTCGAAGTCGAGTTCTTCTCACCCAATGGGAGTTGATGAGGACACCCTATCTTTCAAAGTCTATCAATGAAGAAAGCGAGTGCCACAAGCATCTTCCTTGTGGCTAGACGACTATTGAAGGAGCATTGAAGACCTTACACACGTGGTTTGGCACATAGAAGACCTTACAATATTGGGAAGACACGTGTGTAAGTTGATGGAAGACCCGACTAGACGACGTTGGGCGCCCAAAATTCGCCCGAACTGAAGAAAAGCTTGCTGGATAGTTTTCATTGTCTTTGGGCGCCCGATCAGATGGCCGACGGTCGAGCGTCCGACTGAGCGCTTGAAATTCATCTATTTTCTTGTTTTAGTCATTAGACATTTTTTTATCATCGGAGGGTCTTATAGCCGACACAATTGGCGACCTCTCACTTTCTATTCATGTTTATGGATCCACACTATTTATTAGGAGGCCCATTATCTAACGAAGATCTACGGTTGATCTATTCAAATTATGTGTTGTTCCCCCTTTTTTTCCTTTAACTATGAAAATTGAGAGAAATGATTACCGCACAACTCAACCCACTGCGAATATTAATTTCACGTGCAACCAGTCATTTCTGCCATGTGGCGACAATGTGGACGACATCCGGGCCGTGCAAATAGGTGAGACTCATCAAAAAGATAATTTGTCACGAAAACAGGACAACTCATTAGGTGGGCCACACTTTTACATTGAGTTGAATCGGCAGCCATCCAATGATTTTAATGATGTGGCCCATCTTATGAATTGCCTACCGAGCTTTCAGTTCAGTGATCTTCAAGGTGGGGCCCACCTATGGCACGGCTTGGATATACAATGCACAGTGCCAATGTGTCATGCGTCCAGGCCGTGCCACATAAGTGGGCCCTAGCTTGGAGATTTACGTGTTTGCACCCAATTTGATAATCTGGTGGTCCACAGGGTACAGAAGCAATGGAGATCGGCTGTCCGATCAACATTTTCTTCTCGAATCCGGATCTTCTGTTGACTGCCAAACAGGAGATCTACTAGCTGGAGACTAACTTTTTGGAAACCATCCATTTAGGTGTCCTTTGTATCGCCATCCATGGCTGATTAATCTATGAAGCAAAAAATAAAAATAAAAAGGGTGTGGGCCATTTCGGTCCAAACCGGTCCAACCAATAACCTAACCAATGCTGAAAAAGATGGAATCTAGCTAAGTGATGGTTGCCCAACTATTAGCGGCCCTAAAAATTGGACTGGGCCAACTCATAATTTCATGCCTATTACCACTTGATAACATGACGATTAGCCTAGGCCAGTCCAGGCCCGCTAGACTGGGCCTTACCCTTTTATATTGGGGTTCCAAACAGAATCATGCTCCCAGGTACACATTGCCGCATATGAACTGGGAGCGGATTGGGTACTACTACCCCCACCAGGACCTAGCTAGAGACGGACAGACAGTCATGTCAGGGCTCGGTGGGGCCCAATGTGATCTATATATTTTATCCATGCTGTCTATTTATTTTGAGTCTTTGACAGATGATTTTAGAGCATGAACCAAAAAAAGAGGTTGATGGAGGCTCAAGTGGACTACACCACATTTAGCAGTAGGAATTGGAACTCTTACTGTTGAAAAATTCTTAGGGCCCACGGTGATGTTTATTTTCCATCCAACCTGTTCATAAGGTCACATAAACCTGTATTAAGGGAAAACATAAATATCAGCCTGATCTAAAATTTCTGTGGCCCCAAGAAATTTTCAATGATAGGCTTTAAATATCCACTGCTTCTTGTGTTATGGTCCACTTGAGTCTCTGATCTACCTTATTTTGGCTCATTCCTTAAAATGCTCTCTCAAAATAGATGGACAGCATGGATGAAACATATAAATTACTGTGGACCCCACGGAGTCCTGACAGGACTTTCGGTCTTTGGCTAGGTCCTGGTGAGGGGAGAACCCAATCCGCGACCATAGGCGGCCCCAACTCAGATTACGAACCATACCTGCGGAACATCCAACTTGCTCTTTCTTTCATATCCCCATCCTGGATCAGTGTTCAGATTGCCTTGATGGTGGCCATATTTTGGAAATTGTGGTGATTCATTGGTATCTCACTTGCCATATATGTATGGTGATCCAGACAGACCAAATTGTGGGGACCATTGTTGATGAGATATAGCACAAAATTCTCCCTGATTAGGCAATTTTAACTGGTTAATTTGGACCGCTGGATGCTTTTTTATATAAAATGATTGGATGGTTAAGATTATTTGATCACTCCATGCTCTAATTTGTATGGTACCCACTGTTTGGATGGTCTTGGATGGATTTACGTCTATGCCATATATGCAGTTGGCGCAGTGTAGATAGGGCAAGGGATCGATCACCGTATCTCTTCTCAAATAACTACTCTGAATCACGGAGCTATCGGGAATCCTTAACCGATCTTCTTCAAATCCATGAAAGAGAACTCGAATCCACGAGTAAAAGAGCAAATCTCAAAGAGATTTTATTGGAAGATAATTAATTGTCCTTAAAAACGAATTATAACAAGTATTTATAACTTAGGTTGCGTAAAAAAACCCCTAAGATGCATAAATTAGAAGTCATAATCAAACTAGGAAAGAAAAAGATTTAAATTAGAAAGTTCGCGCAAAATCTATACAACTAATTCGCGCACAGTCGGGCGCCCGGTGAAAGATGGTCGGGTGCCCGTTGAACTAAAAAACAGTCTAGCAAGTAAACTTCAAAAATCTGGCGAAAATTTCAGGCGCCCGATGAAGTGTGGTTGAGCACCCGGCGGCGTGCAAAACTGTCTAGAGAGTTGAACTAAAATTTGAACGAATTTGGGGCACCTGATGAAGGGATGGTCGGGCGTCCAATGATGGTCGGGCGCCCGATATTCAACAATTATGTCCAGCAACTCTCCGGACCATTCGAACCATTTGGGCTTATGGTTGGGTGCCCGATGGGGCTGTATTTCTGCACTTTGGCGACTATTTTGTCTCTTCGCTTGGCCTCCTTACAATGGTCCATTTTCTCCATGTAGTCGCTCCATCTGGCCTCCTTCCGATGGTCCATTTTCTTCATATAGTCATCAACGACCCCCTCTACATTAATCCCCTCCACTTGAAAAGACTCGACCCTGAGTTCTCATTCTCCTCTGATTCATAATGCTCGAACAAGTCCGTCACAATGAATATCCGTGAAATCTTGTACTCGTCCGGGAGGTCTATGACATAGGCATTGTCACCTAGCTTCCTGAGAATCGTCACCGGTCCAATCCTTTTCTACTTCAATTTGTTATAAGTGCCGGTTGAGAAGCGTTCCTTACAGACGTGAACTATCACTTGATCTCCTACCTCGAACACCTTGGTGCATTGATGCTTGTTGGCGTTCTTTGTATACTTCTCATTTGACTCTGCAAGCTTAGTCCGTACTTCAGCATGTAACTCCGTGATTCGCTTAGGCATATTCTCTACAACGGTACTCTTACCGAGAATCTTCAGTAACGGAACCAAGTCAAGGGTGTGTCAGGGAATTCGTCCGTAGATGATCTGAAACGACGACTTTCCTGTGGACCGGTTCACCATATTATTAAAGGTGAACTCCACTTGTGACAGGACCAAGTTTCATTGCTTTGGCTTATTTCTGAAAATGCATCGAATAAGATTTCCCAACATCTGATTCACTACTTCAGTCTGCCCATCTGTTTGCGGATGATATACCCTAGCTACTAAACTGAAGTTGCGTATCAAACCGACTTGACAAAGTTCGCTTGAAGTGACTCACGAACTTTGTATCCCAGTTGGAAGTGATTGTCTTGGGGATGCCATGCAATCTCATAATTTTTCGGAAGAAGAGATTGGCTACACACGTCATATCATATGTCTTCTTGCAGGGGATGAAGTGAGCTATCTTTGAGAACCTATCTACCACCATGAACACAGAGTCCATGTTGCGATGTCTTCGTGAGAGATATAGGACGAAATCCATGGATATGTCCTCTTAAGGGCCTTTAGGTATGTGCAATGGAGTGTAGAGGCCCATGTTTTGTGCATGCCCCTTGGAGGATTGGCAAATATGGCATCGTTGAACCATTCGACCAATGTTACGGCCTAGGTGAGGCAAATAATATCACTCTTTAACTAGAGCCTTTATCTTGTCTCAACCCAAGTGACCTCTAAGACCACCTTCATGAAGCTCAAGAATTATTTTCACCCTAAGGGAGCACTGCGGAACGTACAATCGATGTCCATAGAACAGGAAACCGTCTTGAATGTGGAAATCACCCGATCGGCCTTCCTTGCTTGTCAACCATACATCCTTAAACTCGTCATCTTCAGCATATAACTCCTTGAGGAAGTCAAACCCGACAACCATGGTACTCATAGTGACGAGAAGAGCGGCTCGACGACTTAACGCAATAGTAACCTTGTTTTGTTGGCTAGATTTATGCTTCAATAAGAATGTGAATTCCTGTAAAAACAAAATTCACCTAGCATGCACACAGTAATATTATTAGTCTGGCTATTAATAAATTTCAGGGCTTGATAATTAGTAAAAAGAACCAAATCCCTCTGGATGAGGTAGTGTCGCCAATGCCGAAGGGCCTGTACTACCGCGTACAGTTCTATCTTATATGTGGACCACTTCTTGCGGGCCTCACTAAGCTTCTCGTTGTAGAAGGCAACAAGCCTGCCTTCTTGAGATAATACTGTGCTAATGCCCACGTAAGACGCATAACAATCCACTTCGAAAACCTTATCAAAGCTTAGTAAAACAAGAACTGGCATAAATGATAGCTTGTGCTTAATCTCATCAAAACTTTGATCAGCTTCTTTTGTCCATTAAAACGGTTCTTTCTTCATACAATTCGTGATCAATGCTACAATCGTACTGAAACTCCTGATAAAGCGGCGATAAAACGAGGTTAACCCAGGAAAATTGCAAACCTCATGGATATTAGCAGGAGTAGGCCACTCACGGATGGCCCTCACTTTGTCTTCATCAACTTAGATACCGATAGATGTCACCACGAATCTCAAGAACAAAATGCGGTCTATCAGGAAGCTACACTTCTTCAAATTCAAATATAGTTTGTTCTGTTGTAACACTTAAAGAACCTGCCTGAGATGCTCAACATGTTCCGCCTCTCCCTAACTGTATATCAATATGTCGTCAAAGTAGACCATAACGAATTTGCCTATGAACAGTTTCAAAACTTGGTTCATAAGGCGCATGAAAGTGCTCAGGGGGTTCGACAGCCCAAATGACATAACCAACCATTCATACAACCCGTATTTAACTTTAAAAGCTATCTTCCATTCATCACCGGGGCAGATACAGATTTGATGGTACCCGTTGCGTAAGTCCAGCTTAAAAAACACTCTAAACCCCTCAAGCATATCTAGCATGTCGTCAAATTAGGGAATAGGAAATCTGTATTTAATGGTGATTTTATTAATAGCCCTATTATCAACACATATACGCCAACTATCGTCCTTCTTTAGTGTCAATAGAGCTGGGATTGTGTAAGGGCTCATGCTCTCCCTAAGTAGCCCCTTGTTTAACAACTCCTCCACCTGACCATGGAGGATCTCGTTTTCCATTGGGCTTAACCGATAATGCGACCGGTTAGGTAAGCTAGCACCAGGGATAAAGTTAATATGGTGCTGAATATCCCGCATCAGGGATAGCCTATGAGGAAGATCTTCGAGCCAAATTAATCTTTCGGAATTCATTCAAAAGTGGTTGTTGGTCCAGCGGAATATTTGTACACCTTGGGTCTTCTCCCTTAACAACCATAACATGGATTTTATCGGTCTTCTTGGACTCTTTCACAAATTCTCGTATGGTGAGGTGAGAACTCCCCTCCACTTTAAGAGTCTTGGGGCGTCTCTCTGGCACCATAGGAGCTAGAACTCTTCTCCTCTCATCCTTGACAAATGTATAAGTGTTGTTATGTACTCGATGGGTCGCATCCCAGTCTGATTGCCACGAATGATTGAGAAGCATATGACATGCCTCCATGTCCACAATATCACAAAGTACATCGTCCTTATAGCTCTTACCAATAGAGAAAGAGATGAGGCATTGTTTAATTACCTTAGTGTCGCTGACCTTTTTAATCCAACCGAAGGAATACGGGGCTAGATGCTTCTTTGTCGGTAGTTAGAACTTGTCCACCATAACCTTAGAAACTATGTTCTTGCTACTCCCACCGTCAATGATGATATCGCACACCTTTCCATTCACGGTGCAACGGGTGCGAAATATGTTATGACGCTGAGGGTTTACTTCTTGGCAAGGCATATAACATAATCGTCTCATAACCAGGGACTCGCCTCGGTCCTCGGATAGCCAATCTGTGTCGTCTTCCTTTTCCTCAGTGGCCTGATCAAACTCTTCATTCACGAGATCCTCTTCCACATACTCTACCTCATGATCACCCTCATTGGTGGCTAAGTTGGCGGGTAGGGCGCTGAGGGAAAACATTGGATAAGTGGCCTGGCTAGCCACAACGAAAGCAAGTGCCTGGTCTAGGTCAAGCATATGGATTAGATGCTTGACTTAGGCCCGTTATCGTAGGGACGACTCTTTGTGGCTTGGATGGACCGCTTCCTTCATCACGGTTCGTAGTCGATGGCGATTGAGTGCACCCACCAACTAGTTCTTTACCCTTGGACAGGGTTGCATCTTGCACAGCACTCATCGTAGGAACGTGGGTTGCCGAATAAGTTAATGCAGGAATTCAAGCAAGTTGCATCTCGGTTCAAGTAGCCAATCAAGACGCATATTTCATGTCTGTGGACCCTCGCCGATTTTCCCCGCGCTCCCACACGACGTCGTTCTCCCTTTCCCTTTCGGAAGAAGAAGAAGAAGAAGAGGTGCGTGAGTGCGAAATCGCCGTTTGTGCCACTGGCTTGCCTCGTTCTCGAGGGCTTTGTTTGGTTGTTGTGTTGAGCTGAATATGTTTAAGTGAGTTTATATAAGACCAGAGTCGCCACTAGCCAGTTACTTCGAATCTACAGTCGGCTAGACCCCGTAGAAACGTTAGAGAAGGGGATCTGAAGATCCTTTCCTCTAAAATGACTCCTGTTGATCTGCGGTCAGAGATTCAAGGTAAGGGATCACGGTTACAGGGTGGGAAGAGGTTAAGCACCCCACACACTGCCCGTACCGAAGTACGGTCTCTACTTCACAGAATCGATCGAATACTTGAAAGTCTAATTTAATCCTCGTATATTCTCATGGATGACATGATGCATGAATGCGGGTCTGAACAGTAAGAGTTTCTGATGGGCAGGTTCCAACAACGGGCAAGCCCAGAGCATACGCTCGAACTGACAGGTGCTTTATGCGAGATGATGCATGCTGTGTGCTTGAATATTCAAAGTGCTTATAGTGATATGTACGTGAATGCAGGTCTGAACAGTAAGAGTTTCTGATGGGCAGGTTCCAACAACGGGCAAGCCCAGAGCATACGCTCGAACTGACAGGTGCTTTATGCGAGATGCATGTGGTGTGTTTGAATAATCAAAGTGCTTGCAGTGAAGCAGGGGGGTTGGAAGAAAAGTAAATGTTGCACTTATGCTAGATGCAAATGAGATGATGCTGGAAAATGAGTAGCTGGGTGGACGGAGGTGTCGCAAGGGTTGGCTTCGAGTGGCTGGATCAAGACTTGGATGGCTTGGGAGGCTTGGACCAATGGTCAGGCTGGGCTGGACCAGGGTTAGACTCTCCTCACTCGGGCTCTCCTTTGTGGAAAAATGGGCTAAAGGGTGGAGAGATGGACTCAGAGCTCTCGGGCTGAAATGGACTCGAATGGCCTTTTCAAATGAGAAGGGGAGGGGGGTATTTATAGCAGCGAGAGGGGCATTCTCGTAATTTTTTCCGGGCGGCCTGCCATGGGCCGCCCGTACGGCCGCTCCTCGGTTTCCAGCGAGTACGGCCGTTCCCTCGGGGCTGCTGTTGGACTCGCTGGTCGACTCAGTGAGTTGACTCAGCGGGTCGACTCGGTGGTTTGACTCGACGGGTTGACTCAACGGGTTGACTCGGTGTTTTGACTCGACGGGTTGACTCGACGGGTTGACTCAGCGGGTTAACTCAGCGAGTTGACTCAGTGAGTTTGACTTTTTTTAGGATTTTTTGACTGGACTTTTTTATGGGGGGTTTTTCAGGGTGGTTTTTAGGACTGGGTTGACTGGGTTCAGGCTTGAACTGGGCTATGGAATGGGGCTTACAAGGGTGAGTTTGGCTGAGTTTGGACTTGGGATTTGGGGGTATGGTCCTCCGTTCAACCAGCTGTCTCTACCAACAGTGTAGCCGAAGGTGGGGTGTCTACAGATGCCCCTCTTTGGCAGAGGTTGCGTGCAACCGAATGCCAAAGCGAGTGGACACCCCACTTCTGACCCGGTCATTCATAGATCATGGTCTGAAATCTTTGCTTGCTTTTGCATCTGTGCCAGTTGATCGTTTGGAGATCGCTCACTCGCACATACCGCGAGAGTTTGGAGAAAACGTTGCGATTGTCCCTGCAGTTTGCTGCAACCTGGGTACCCAATCGCAACCCTTCCATTCCCGACCGGTACTAACATCGGAAAGGTACAGCAGAGCCTCTGCGTCGACAGTCTTACGAGGTTACTGACCCTGTGATTGATTGTATGTTTGATGTTTTCCCAGATCACTCCAGGAGTACTTGTTTCGCTTGACTGTCAAAGTGGTTAGACGCCCTGCGTCCGATAGTCTTACGGGATTCTACTACGCCGACTTGGACTCAGTCAAGGTACTTCAGGCATCCACGCCTAGGTATGTGCGGGTGGGCTTTTCCACCCGATCTGCTGGTTTTGATGCTTGGTTTGCAATTCATTCTTTCCTTGATTGTGGCCTGGAATCTTTGTTGTCCTTTGTATCTGAGTCAGTTGATTGTCTGGAAATTGATAACTCGCACATACCGCGAGAGTTTGGAGAAAACGTTGCGATTGTCCCTGCAGTTTGCTGCAACCTGGGTACCCAATCGCAACCCTTCCATTCCCGATCGGTACTAACATCGGAAAGGTACAGCAGAGCCTCTGCGTCGACAGTCTTACGAGGATGCTGACCCTGAGACTGATTGTGTGATGTTTGATGTTTTCCCAGATCACTCCAGGAGTACTTGTTTCGCTTGACTGTCAAAGTGGTTAGACGCCCTGCGTCCGATAGTCTTACGGGATTCTACTACGCCGACTTGGACTCAGTCAAGGTACTTCAGGCATCCACGCCTAGGTATGTGCGGGTGAACTCTTTCCACCCAATCTGCTGATTTGGATACTTGGGTTACAATTCATCGTTTCCACCTGTTCAAATGGTTTCTGTGACCGAGCCTTTTGGCTTTCATCTTTTTTGTATCTTGGCATGTGGTACGACCGCACTGACACTGGAGTTCAGTTCGACCGCACTTTGAGTGCATTGGATCCGATGATCTCCGGGGAAACCGCGAGACATTGGATCTTATTTGATTTTTGCGTTGGCTCCTACCCAGAGATATGGAAGATCTCCTGGTGTGTTGGAGGCAGAACGCTCTACTGGGAAAATATTTTTGGATTTTTGAAAAGACACCCACTCTGGGGAGTGATACTCCGTGGGGTTTTTATTTGCAAATAGAAATATTTTTTTGTCTTTTTGAAATGGGAAACTGGTTTGCACGTGCCTCCACTAGGGATGCCTGTGGGGTCTTTAGCTAACCGACTTTTATTTTGAAAGCAGGTAAACATGATGATTGATGCGATGGATGCTGATGCATGGAGATGCATGATGAATGCATGATTTTGCTCATTCTCTTCTCGTTTGATGATTTTGCTTTTGCTATGGGTGTAGAGAACTTTGAGCTTATTGCTTGCAGGGTTGTACTCCCTTGGGGATTTTTCTTTTTGATACGGAGGTTTGGACAGCAGGTTGGTCAAGATCCCGACCCGTGGTCGATCAGGTCCATCGTCCCAAGATGCTGTTTCTTTGCTAATGAGAATGTACGAGGATATCATTTGACTTCAAGATGTTCTTCTGGGCATTCATGTGATTGAGATGGTGTTTAGTTGCCCGTTTTGGTCAAGATTCCAATTTGCGGGCGATTGGATCCGTCATCCCATACTGTGAAGAGAGCGGAGTTCAAGACTCCTGAATTGTAGTGCTGGGGATGCTAATTTTTGTGATTTTTTGTAAATATGTGGATCCGAATCTTTACCTGAGCGGTCAGGGTAGAGATCGGTTATTGAAAACACAGGAAATATTTTTGTGATTTTTGAAATATTTTGATTGAAAGCAAGGGAAATATTTTTGTGATTTTTGCAGATATTTGATGGAAATATTTTTGTGATTTTTGAAGAGATGATTTTGCAATGTTTTTGTATTTTGTGATTTTTCTGAAATGCAGGGAAAAGATATGGAATTTCCATCCACTTCCAGCTTCTACTGCTGGTAAGGCACCCGATCCATTTTACGTCAGCGAGCAAGACGAGTCTCACACAGTTAAGTGCCGTAGTTTTACATCTTCGGATGAGGGGATTTTGAGGGTTTTCAGTCAACACACCCACAAAGTTGCCTGTTCCTCATGTGCAATGCACATAGACCACGTATCGTCCGACGGACTCCTTCGGCCACAAGATGAGCCACATCCTCACATTTCCCTTAGTCACTCCAGTTTGGGGTCTTACGTTGCTCACCATTCCGTGAGGGTGAGCTTCACCTCCCAACAGCCTTAATCCCCTTCATGAGTTCTAGGAACAGGGAACATCCGTCAGCTTCAACAGCGACTTCCAACTCAAGGTTGTCTATCACGGTGCGTTCAACACGAACAGGATTGCGGAGTTCTGCCCGCCTCAGCCTTTACCTGTTTAAAAGATTTCAGACACCCGTACGATCAAGTGTCAACCATGTCTGGAACAGGTTAGGAAAGAAAGCCCCCGAGAAGTTAATCCCAGTGTAGTTTTAGGTCTTCGGACCACTGGGGATAAATTGATGGATCAAAACTGGTGATGAAAACTTTTTTTTTTGTTTTATATTGTATATTTTTTTTTTGTTTTGAAAAAGTTCCAGACTTCAACTCGAGTAATCGAGATTGACACTGGTTTTTATGGAAAGCTTTAAAATATTTTTGGTATTTTTGAAATGATCCGGGTTATCGAACCATGATCCCAACGGTCGAGGCCGATGCCGGTTTTTAGTTGAAAGCGAGAAAGGTCCCCCGAGAAATTAATCCCAGTGTAGTTTAAGGTCTTCGGACCATGAAACTGTACAAAAGAGGGGCAAACATGTTTTTTTTTTTTTTTTTTTTGGAAAAATGTCCGGTGTCAGCGGATGGACAATCCAGACTGATGCCGGTTTTTATTGAAAATCTCTCGGGATGTCGATCCCGACGTAGTTTAAGGTCTTCGGACCAAAACTTAGTAAAAGGGGGGGGGGGGGGGGGGGGGGGCAAACACATTTTTTTGTTTTTCGAAATGATCCAGATCATCAGATCTTGGCCTGAAAGGCTGGGATCGATGCTGGTTTTTATTAAAAATCTCTCGGGACGTTGATCCCGACGTAGTTTAAGGTCTTCGGACCCAAAACTTTAAAAGAGGAAAGACATTTTTTTGTTTTCTTTTTTGGAAAAAATCTGGGTCATCGATTCTGATTTTGATGGTCGAGATCGATACCCATTTTTATTAAAAATCCCTCGGGATCTTGATCCCGACGTAGTTTAAGGTCTTCGGACCATGAAACTGTACAAGTGATGTATATATTTTTTTGATTTTCTGAAAATATCCGGAGCCACCAGATCTTGAAGAAGACTGATGCCGGTTTTATTGAAAATCTCTCGGGATGTCGATCCCGACGTAGTTTAAGGTCTTCGGACCAAAACTTTAAGAGCGGGACTAGTAATATATTTTTATGATTTTTGAAAATGTCCGGAGTCATTGATCTTGATGTGAGCAAACAAGACCGACGCCGGCTTTTATTGAAAATCTCTCGGGATGTTGATCCCGACGTAGTTTAAGGTCTTCGGACCAAAAACTTTAAGAGCGGGACTAGTAATATATTTTTATGATTTTTGAAAATGTCCGGAGTCATTGATCTTGATGTGAGCAAACAAGACCGACGCCGGCTTTTATTGAAAATCTCTCGGGATGTTGATCCCGACGTAGTTTAAGGTCTTCGGACCCAAAACTTTACATGTGAACAGTAATCAAGGGCGGAGATTCTTGGGATTCTTCTTGGAATGGTTTGGATCATCTGGTCATGCCTTTGGATGGTTGAGATCATTGTTTGACCAAGTCAAATTTTCCTTTCTTTTTCTTGGAAATTCCATGGAACTTTTCCACATCATCCATCCAATTTCTCACCCATTTCTCATGAGATGAGATTTTGGTGAGATTTTCTCTTTTTTCTCACCATTCTCTTCCATCACTTCATTCTTACATGGAGGTACAAGATTCACTTGCAACCACCCTTCCCAAGGAGGAGTTCTTCCCAAGGAGAGGGAGAGGGAGGTCGTTTCAAGTAGGTGGAGGCTAGGACGGCCTCCCATGGGCCGCCCGCCCGGTCTCTGCCTCCTGGTCTCTTCAGGGGGCTGGGTAAAAGGGTGCCCTTTCCTTTTCTATATAACATGGGACACCCTCCCCCCCTCAAACGTGCAATCTCTCTCTTCTCTCTCTCATACTCTTTCTTTCTTCAAGTTTCCTCTCTCTTCTTTGGTGATCCTTTGCTCTTTTCAAGTGGTGGGCCTTAGAGAAATCTTTGGGACAGCAAGGTGGTCCTTCTTCGGTGAGTGGTAAAAGTATGGACCACTTCCTTTCTCTTTCTTGTCCTTTTCCATCTTCATTGTCTCTTCTCATGATCATTTTTCTTTTTCATGTAGCTATTCAAAGGGGTGTGAAGGTGGGCCCAAGCATTCTTGATCTTTTCTTAGATCTCAAGTCTTTCAAAGGTGGTGCATGGAGAAGGACATTGCAAGCTCTCCACTTCCTCATTTTTTTTCTTTTTCACACTCCCTCCATGTGCATGTAAAGAGTAACTTTGCCATGTCATCAAGTGTGCATGGCAAAACACTCTATCTTTTTCATGGGAGTTGGGCCTCTTTTCATGTGTATCAAATGGGCTCAAAGTGAAGTCATGGCCCTTGGTGTATTTGATGGGCCCAATGCTTCATTTTGGGCTCCCTCATGCTTTCTTGCCTTTGTCATTTTTCCTTTGGAGCTTACTTTCTTTTTCAAGGTTTGGGCCCATGGGCATGGTAGGGCCCATCTCAAGTTTTGGGCTCATGGGGCTCATTTTGGGTGACCCCATCTTTCTTTACATGTGTATGGATCAAGGTGGCTAGCCTATTCTTCATTTTGGATCTCAAGTGGGCTAGTTTTCCTAAGTGGGCTTATATGGACAAGTAACCCAACTCTCCATATGATGTACCTCCTTGTACAAAGTGTAGTGGGCTCCTTGAAGTTTTTCATGTGGATGGGCTTTTGGGCCTTCATTGAAACTTGGGCACTTCTTTGAACCATGTGTGCCACACTACACTTTGTTCATGTAGGCTTTTTCTTTTCATGCTTTCTCTCTTGATGGATGGAGGACTTGAGTTACTTGACCATCTACAAATCCCATGAGTGAGTTGTTCCCACAATCTCACTAAGTTCAAATGGCTTCTTTTGTGGTAGGATTGTGGTTCTCAAGAGTTTCCCTTTAATGCTATCCACCTCAAATGGATAATTCTCAAGTGAGCTATTCATACAACCATGGGTCCTTGATCTTTTCTTTGGGGACTTGGTGGGTTATCCACCATCATTCTCAAGTATGAGTGGTTTTTCTTTCCATTTGTAGGAAAGAATGATACCCATAAGTTGCCCATTTTTGTCCCATGCCTTGGGACATTTTGGATTTTGATATTCAAGTGGGCTATGTGTAACATTCTTACCCATTTTCATGATGGTTGGGTGACTCATCAAGCCATGCTCTTTTGTGCTCAAATGGTCTCCCTTTTTGGTGAAGAAGGTGCACATAAGTTGCCCAAACTTGCCTTTTCATGGGCATTTTCAACTTTGATTCTTCATGTGGGCTATGTGCATCAACTTTCTACCCCTTACTTCTTTGATTCATATGTTTGTGGGTAGACCTCCTTGTTGTATTCTCATGGTCAAAACTTTCATCAAGATGAGGCACATGAGGTTGCCCATGGTTAACCCATGAATGGGTTTTCCTATTCTCCAAAGTGGGCTATGTGCTCTCTTCAATCCATTGAGATGAGGCATTTGGGTTGCTCTTGGGGACCCGTTTCCTTTCTATTCCCCACTTGTCCATGCATATGTGTAAAAAGATGGAGACATCCTAAGTGAGAATCATGACCTTGGCATAAAAGTGAGTCAATCCTTGGCCACATGTGGACTTTGAAAAGGGATTTCTCATGTGAAGTAGGATTCTTGTTCTTTGTTGATCTCATGGCACTTGAGTGCATTTGTTGTCCAGAATGTGTCCTTGGATAATGGACTTTTCTTACCTAAGGCATGCCATGCCACCTTCTTTAAGGTGGGCCTTACTTTTTCCAATGGGCCCAACACATATCCTAAGCGACACATGGAGTTGGACTTTAGATTTTGCATTTGAATGTGAGTCCAATCCCATGGGTTTCTTGGATGAGAATTTGGATTTTAATGGGTAAAGGATAGGGACTTACCTTGCCAAGCTTGTAGGATTCCATGGCGGATGGTACCAGGGGCCATCAAGTGGTTGACGAGGATGATCCTGCTTTCATTGTCCGCCGGGGGGACCACATGTGTTCCCTAGCTATGGAGCATCAACCTCTTCCTGCCATCAAGGGTCGAGGTACCAGGGATCGCTGGGACAATTGGATGAAGGAGCCACAGCCCTTGCTTGAGCGAGTACTAGATGGTACTCCTTTTGCTGGCCTCCTCACCCTACGCTTCCATAACAACGACGCCAACCGCATGATGCTTGCGGCCCTTTGTGAGAGGTGGCGGGATGAGACCCACACCTTCCAGCTTCCTTGTGGAGAATGGGGGATAACCCCTTTGGACATTTACATGCAGATAGGTTTCCCATTTCATGGGGCAATTGTCCCTCAAGTTAGCTCTTTAGCTCCCCTCTCTTCCACTGATTGGCTACGGCTTGTTGGTGACGTCCCTCCTGAGGGTGAATTCCAAGGCCATCAAGTGAAGATGCGATGGTTTTATAACAATTTTGCTTCTGTCGTCCCTACCACCGAGCGAGGAGGCCCTCCACAAGGCGCGGGCCATGATCACTTATGCTTTTGGATCCTTTCTTTTTTGCCATGCGAATGAGAGAGTTGATCCTAAATTTCTTCGTTTAGTCGAGGATCTTCATCACCCCTATAACTGGAATGGGGCCATCCTGACCCGTCTCTTTCAAGGTCTGGACAAGACCTGTCGGCATAGCCGGTCCTTCACAGGCTTCTGGCCTGTTGTTGAGGGTACCTCTTCTTTCATCCTCTTTGGAGCCGTTTGCCTCCTTTCTCTCTCTGATCATTAAATGTACTTTCATCCAGACCTGCTTTTATGACCATTTTCCGCATCTTGCGCCGAGGATGCGAGATGACATTGAACCCGCTCAGTATCGCCACATGTACTGGCATCAGCAGAATCGTCAGCGAAACTCCCGAGTTCCCGGGGATAATTGGCGTGCTGATATAGACGGGCTGACCGTTGAGGACGTAAGTATCTTGCTTGTCTTTGTCCTTGTACTGTACTTGTAACTGATCGTGGTAACCTCTTCTGCTGCAGTTTGCCCGGATGCCGTACGCTAGTTTCCCTCTTTACTACACACCCCAGCGCGTGGAGGCATACGATGCTTCATGTCTCCGCATTATGCTTTCTGACGCTGAGTCCTTCCAATGGTACTTGGGAGAGAGATTGCTTCGGCAAGTCACTGGGGTGGCTCGGGTCCCCTGTTCTGCACCTCCTCCAGCTGCTCGGATGCCAGCTGATGAGAGAGTTGAGGCTCTGGTGGGCCAGCCTGGCTTCCGTTTCACGATCCCGGATCGTGATTATGACGAGTGGTATCTGCTATTTGGCCAGGGGCCTTTGCTTCCTTCGCTTTATGTTCCAGGTGGCCGTCGCAGGTATGCTGGAGGTTCAGTGACTGCTCCTTTGATGGATCTTTATCGTCGGGGAGCGGGACGCGAGGAGGGGCGATGATGATTATGTTGGTGACTTGTAGCTGGCTCTGCTTTATATGGCC
>PVNU02000101.1:0-154909 GCA_003013855.2 Liriodendron chinense | reverse complement strand
GCCAAGGGTTGGCTTTATGCATTGAGGCCAAGATCAATTGGGTCATGGAATGATATGCACAGAGAATTTATAAAAAAATTCTTCCCTACTCACAAAACAAACATGCTTAAGCGCCTTATCATGAACTTTGCCCAAAAGGAAGATGAAACCTTTCCCAATGTTGGAGAGGTTCAAGGACCTATTAAAACGCATGCCCACATCATGGCTATGAAATTTGGCGGATTATAAGTTTTTTCTATGAAGGACTGATTCCATCCATGCGCCAATTTATAGAGATGATGTGTAATGGGGAGTTCATGAATAAGGAAGCTGATGAAGCATGGGATTATCTGGAAGAATTGGCTGAAAGTGCACAATCTTGGGACACATCTAAACCAACAAATTTCAAGACTAGCCAACAAAAAGAAAAGGGAGGAATGTATGTCTTATCAGAAGAAGATAGCATAAGTGCACGGTTGGCTAGCCTTACAAGAAAGGTCGAAGCCATGGAATTAAGGAAAGGAGAAACAATCAACTCCACTGAGGTTGAAACTGTTTGTGGAATTTGTGCTGGAAATCAACATGCTACACACCAGATTGTCCCACAATTTCAGCAGTCCAAGGCATCTTACAAGAACAAACAAATGCCATAAACAGTTATCAACAGCAATATGGTGCTCCAAACTCAAACACGTATAATCCTAATTGGAAGAACCATCCCAACTTCAGTTGGAGGAATGGACCCACTGCAAATGCAAACAACACTCCAAAAGTATCACTAGAAGAGATGTTGGGTGCACTCGTATCGGTCCAGAATGAGTATAACAAGACAAATTCTCTAAAAATAGATGGGTTCATGCAAGAGCAATTGAAATTCAATCAAAATTCAAATCAAGCCATTAATGAATTGAAAACATCTCTGGCTAGAGTTGAAGCTCACCTTAGTAGTAGAGAGAAGGGCACACTTCCTGCTCAACCTCTTCCTAATCTAAGGACCCAGTATGAGATACAAGATGCAAGCTCATCCTCCCACCATACAGAACATGTCCAGGCTATCACCACTTTGAGAAGTGGGAAAGAAATTGACAAATCTAATCCGGTGAAGGCCCCAAAGCCTAAGGATCCGAAAATTTCCAAAGAGGATGATAGCTCAGACAATATTCCACAAGAGAAAGAACCGGAAAGGCAATACAAGCCGGTTGCCCCATTTCCACAAAGGTTAATTTCACCAAAACCTTTAGATAAAAATCTGGAGATTCTGGAAATTTTCAAGCAGATGAAGATCAACATCCCGCTGTTGGATGCAATAAAATAAATACCATCTTATGCCAAATTTCTAAAGGAATTGTGTACAGTCAAAAGGAAACACAATGTCCACAACAAAGTTCTTTTGGCTGAGAATTTGAGCGCCATCATCAAACAAGAGGTGCCCCAAAAATACAAGGATCCAGGTAGTCCAACCATCTCATGCATCATAGGAGACTACCAGATCAAACAAGCCCTACTCGACTTGGGGGCAAGTGTGAATCTCATTCCATATTCGGTCTACGAACAACTTGGGTTAGGTGAATTGAAACCCACCAAAACCACACTTCAACTTGCTGATAGATCCATTCGGATACCGAGAGGAATGATAGAGGATGTTCTAGTCCAAGTTGATAAATTCTATTACCCAGTAGATTTTATTGTCCTGGACACACATCCTGTGATAGGCACCAGTGCTCAAATTCCCGTCATTCTTGGACGACCGTTTCTAGCTACTTCAAATGCCATTATCAATTGTAGAAACGGACTTGTACAAATGTCCTTTGGAAATATGACCCTTGAGCTTAACATATTTGATTTATGCAAACAACCACGGGAGGTTGATGATGATGTCCACGAGTTAAACATGATTGAATCATTCGTGGAGGATACAATCCCCTTGTCACTATTTTCCGACCCTTTGGAGGCATGTGTGGCCCATCTTCATAAGATGAATGATGACACAACACAAGAGATGGATGCCATTCTAGATGTGATGCTAGTGCTTGAGAATAAAAGATGGAGGGCCCCAATTGAACCTTTGCCTATAAATGAGAATAAGGCCCTCCCATCCAACATTAAGGCACCAAAACTCGACCTCAAACCATTGCCAAGTGAGCTAAAATATGTTTATTTAGGTCGAGATGAGACATATCCAGTGGTGATTTCTTCCCACTTGGATGAGGAACAAGAGAGTAGGCTAATAGCCACTCTATTAGAGCACAAGAGTGCCATTGGATGGACAATTGCGGATCTCAAAGGCATAGACCCACTGATTTGCACTCACCGCATACACCTTGAGGAAAATGCAAAGACATCCCGGAAACCACAAAGACGATTAAATCCAAACATGAAGGATGTGGTTAAGGACGAAGTGGTGAAACTATTGGATGTAGGTATCATTTACCCGATATCCGATAGCCAATGGGTGAGCCCAACTCAAGTGGTGCCTAAGAAATTCGGAATAACCATCGTAGCCAATGCCAATAATGAACTCGTACCAACTAGAGTCACTACCGGTTGGAGAATGTGCATTGACTACAGGAAGCTAAACATTGTCACGAGGAAAGACCACTTTCCCCTACCGTTTGTTGATCAGATTTTAGAACGGTTGGCGGGTCATTCCCACTTTTGCTTCCTTGATGGCTATTCAGGGTACAACCAAATAGAAATTGCCCGTGAAGACCAAGAAAAGACTACATTCACATGTCGATTTGGCACTTTCGCCTATCGACGGATGCCGTTTGGACTATGTAATGCCCCTGCCACATTTCAGCGTTGTATGATGAGCATCTTTTCTGACATGGTGGGGACCATTCTCGAAGTCTTCATGGATGATTTTTCCGTATTCGGTTGTAGCTTTGATGAGTGCCTTAAGCACTTGAAATCTGTGCTAAAAAGATGTGAAGAGAAGAACCTTGTGCTCAATTGGGAAAAGTGTCACTTCATGGTTCAAAAGGGAATTGTACTTGGTCACATCGTTTCACAAAATGGAATTGAGGTGGACAAGGCAAAAATTGATCTTATCTCTAACCTCCCACCACCCAAAAGCATACGAGATATACGGTCCTTTTTAGGACACGCAGGATTTTACAGAAGGTTCATAAAGGATTTCAGTTCACTCTCTCGCCCTTTATGTAACCTACTTCAAAAGGAAAATTCATTCGAGTGGAATGAAGAATGTCAAAAGGCCTTTACCACCCTTAAAGGTATGTTGACATGTGCCCCAATAATGCAACCACCTGATTGGAGCCTTCCTTTTGAAATTATGTGCGATGCTAGCGACTATGCTATTGGGGCTGTGTTAGGCCAAAGAAAAGATAAAAAGCCATGTGTCATCTACTATGCAAGTAGAACCCTAAACTCAGCCCAGGCAAACTACACCACTACTGAAAAGGAACTTTTAGCCGTAGTTTTTGCCTTGGAGAAGTTTAGATCCTACTTGATTGGATCCAAGATCATTGTATTCACTGACCATGCCGCGCTTAAGTATCTTCTCTCTAAGAAGGATGCTAAACCACGGTTATTAAGATGGATCCTCTTACTCCAAGAATTCGACTTAGAAATACGTGATAAGAAAGGAGTAGAGAATGTAGTAGCCGACCACCTCTCTCGACTTGTCCTCACTGATTCCCCTGAAACGACTGCAATCAATGACATGTTCCCTGATGAACAAATTTTTGCTGTTTCCCAATTGCCATGGTATGCGGACATTGCTAATTATCTTGCTACAGGTACAATTCCTACATATTGGAAAAATCAAGATAAAGATAGATTCTTCTCGGAGGTACGGAAATTCCTATGGGACGACCCATACTTGTTCAAGTATTGTCCCGATCAAATCATAAGGAGATGTGTCCCAGATGATGAGCAACAAAGTATCATCTCCTTCTGTCATTCTCAAGCATGTGGTGGCCACTTTTCGGCTAAAAAGACCACAGCGAAAATTCTGCAATGTGGGTTTTATTGGCCCACCATGTTCAAAGACACACATGAGTTTTGCAAAGCATGCGAACCTTGTCAGAAATTAGGAGGAATCTCCCGTAGAAATATGATGCCACTCAATCCCATCTTAATTATCGAAATTTTTTATTGTTGGGGCATCGATTTCATGGGCCCATTCCCATCTTCTTTTGGAAATTTATACATCTTACTTGCTGTTGATTGTGTTTCCAAATGGGTCGAGGCCATTCCTTGCCAGAATAATGACCATAAAATGGTCATTCAATTTTTAAAAGAAAACATTCTTTCCCGGTTTGGAACGCCTCGAGTCATCATAAGTGATGGAGGGTCTCACTTTTGCAATCGCCCTTTTGCAGCCTTAATGAAGAAATATGGCGTTACACACAAAGTGAGCACTCCCTATCACCCACAAACTAGTGGACAAGCTGAGATATCCGATAGGGAGATTAAACACATTTTGGAGAAAACGGTGAATCCCGATCGCAAGGATTGGTCACTTCGACTTACCGACGCGCTTTGGGCTTACCGTACTGCCTTTAAAACCCCTATTGGAATGTCTCCCTATAGACTTGTCTATGGGAAGGCTTGTCACTTACCTGTGGAGTTGGAACATAAGGCATATTGGGCTATTAAGAAGATGAATTTCAATTCTGACAAGGCAAGCTCGTTACGCAAACTACAATTGAATGAACTTGCAGAAATCCGGAATGACGCTTATGAGAATGCGAGAATTTACAAGGACAAGACGAAGATATTCCATGATAAGAATATTCTTCGCAAAACATTATCGATAAATCAAAAAGTCCTCATGTATAATTCTCGCTTACATCTATTATCGGGAAAATTGAAATCTCGATGGACCGGTCCCTACATTGTGCAAACTGTCTATCCATATGGGACCGTTGAGCTGTTGAATCCGAGGAACGGCAACATTTTTAAAGCGAATGGGCAGCGATTAAAGCTGTTCTTTGAGAAATTCCCGTCAGAAGGTATGTCCATACCCCTGAATGATCCTGTGTATCAGGATGATTGATCTCCTAGTCTGATGGAGGTATAGAGTAGTTAGGATTAGGATTTTGCTGCTTTTGTTTTCATTTTCATAGGTTTGTTAGAAGGAGGAAGATTTCCAATGTTCACTCTCTCAGGTAATATCATTCCTCACTCCCTTTTATTTTTAAATTGCTCTCATGTTTTGCTCGTTGCGCATCTTTTACATTGAGGACAATGCAAGATTTGGTTGGGGGGTATAGGACCGCTTGGATGAATCCAGCATTTTGCAACATCTCAAGCAATTATGTGGAAATTTTTTGATTTTTTCAAAAATTCGAAACTCTTTTGGAAAACATTGGTTCTATGCATTCGAGTTGATATGAGCATAAGAGGAGGAGATATGAAGAATATAAGGCTGGATGTCTGGAATCTCTCATTGCATAATGGTTTTATATGTGAACTCCCCTATTTTTATGATTGATAGAAAATCTGAACACTTTTACACCTAGTTCACATTACACGATTTTCATGAGTTGAAGGGATTATGTGATTTAGGGATTAGTTAGATTTTGAATTAAGGTATTGAGAAATCAGGCCGGGGTACTTTGTCCATCCTTGTCCATGGGAAAATAATGAAAGATATGGATTTCTAAAAATCCTATCTAATTTAAAAAGAAAAAGGAAAAGGAAGGATGAAATTGGGAATGTGGAAAAACGGTGGAAAATTCCGATTAGGGCTACCTACTACCAACCGGGGGATGGTCTACCCGTAACCAAAGCCGGAAATGGGACGTAGTGTGAAAGTCGTCGGAAGGACGGAAGGCAAATTCCTGTCATTGGCTTGAAGTGGCTCTATGTACCTTGAGTTCTATAGTCTAGTTGATCTATGAAGAAGATAATCCTAGAAACTCGTGGAATGAATTTTCACTACCCACACTAGGATGAATTTGTTCAATTCATTCTATTTATCAACCAATCAGTGGGAATCTCATATGAATGCCTATTATGTCTTGAGGATTTACGGTTCCAACCTTTGACGCCTAATCTTTCTGAATCTTACACTTATGAACCTTGGAATGTATAGAAGGATGGTTTCTGAAAGAGAGTTGAGTTTTGAAGAATGAGATTAGCTTCACGCATGTTTTGCTCAGGACTAGCAAAATGCTGGTTGGGGGGTGTGTTGAGCTCTTAATTGTGCATATTCTAACCCCAATTCATCACTCATTGTGCAAGGTTTATATGGTTTGTAAGCTAATTCAATGCATGTTTTGTGACTACAGGATTGAGGGTGGACTCTACTCAACTGAAGACATAAAGAGCTCACTTGGGATCATTCTAATGGAGATTACTTGAAGACCAAAGAAGAAAAGAAGAGAGAAAGTGAAAGAAAGAAGCAAGGAAAGAAAGAAAAGGAAGAAATGAAGAAGTATGAAGACTGCCGACCGGTCATGACCGGTCGGCCAAGGAAGCCAGACCGGTCAGCGACCGGTCAGCCATGGTACTGAAGAACAAATAAAGGTGACCGACCGGTCTTGACCGGTCGGCTACAGCTGCTGGAGGTCTACTGAAGACGTCCGACCGGTCATGACCGGTCGGACAGGGTTGCTGGAATGTTAATATACACGTCCGACCGGTCTTGACCGGTCGGATGTGCTTGCTGGAGTATTTTCACTTGAGGCCGACCGGTCATGACCGGTCGGCCATGCATACTGAGTTAGAACTTTCTAATTTCTTCCCGAAATTCTCTGCGCTGCGTAAGTGTTACTCAAATTTTCGATTCTTCCGACGTGGTGGAGCCTCCAGACTATAAGAGGACACCTAGGGATCGTTCCTAGGGCATCCTAGAAGGGTTCAAGCGAGGTTGGAGGCTATGGAAGTGAAGATTGGAGTTTCACAACTCCTTTTGGTTTGCTTTGCTGTTTTCATGCTTGTTGTAGTTGTTTCATGTTTCCTTGGATCATGAGCAGCTAAACCTCTTAGCTAGGGCTAAGAGGTGAAGCTTGTAGTGAATTCAAGATGTTTTAATTCGTAGTTAAGTGGTTTTAGTTTGGAATTCATGATTATGAACTAAGGTTTGAAGTTTATACAAGTTTTTAAGTAATTTTTCTTAGTCTTGTGATGACTCATGGATGTTTGGATGAATTACTTATCTTCTTAATTTGTTTGCAACGGTATAGACTTGTATGATCTGAGGAATCGGAGTGCGCTCTAGTACTAAGCTCTTCATAAAGGGACTTCAGGCCAAAGTTCTATTTTAGTTGATTTTCTGGAATATGTAAGGACTGTGCTGGTGATTTGAATCTAGTTCAAATCCTAATCTAGCCTTGTCTTGTGAGAGGACTTGGGGATGGTTATGATTGAGAACTGGACCTATAGGAAAGGGGAATGACCTATGCAATTGAGCATGCTCAGCTCAGCCTAGATTGAGTGAATCTGATGCATAGAACGTACATATTACAGACTGTTTGGTTTAACAGTTCTATCATCCGACTAGACAGACAGGAATGTCAATTCTAGTTGAGAGAATAAGAAACCACAGCGGATTGAACATCAAGGATTGCTACAAGTGGATCCTTAAAACCCTAGTACCTTCTTATAATTAATTACTCTCGATTTAATTCAGTTTTTGTTACTCACATCAACTTTATACAACAATCTGATTAGTAGACTTCAATAGACACTTGTGGATGAATTTGTGAGATCCTACATAGTCCCTGTGGATCGACCTCGGTCTTACCGAGATTATTACTACATCGCAACCCTACACTTGGGGAAGCGAACATTAGGATAGTTGGAATTGCTTACTTCCTTCCCTGTGGATCGACCTCGGTCTTACCGAGATTATTACTACATCGCAACCCTACACTTGGGGAAGCGAACACCTACTTAACAAATTGAGCAAATTAAACTACGTAAGCGATTAACACTTCAGCTTCCAAGCCTTAGTGGGTCCAATCAATAGACTAGCAAATGATAAATGCAATAAAAAACCTAGTCTAATCAACACATGTAGACTAGAGAGGATGGATCAACAAAAGCTCAAGTCTACATGAGGTAGTGAAAGTACATCATGTGTGTGTGGATGTGCCTATCAAGTGCCTAGCATACATTCCTAAGTAAGCATTCATAATTAACAAGTTAAACGCACTGTATAAAGAGAAATGTGCTAAGAACAATCACAAACACAAAGATGTATAGTGGTACGACTACTTGTCTACTCCACTCCCGGTTCAAGTACTCAACCCCTTTAAGCACACCGGCATTCACTGGGGAGTTTAAATCTGGTTCCTCCCAACTAAGGTGTTTTAACTCGGATCTACTCAACCGGGGAGTTTACAGGTTCCTCCTAACCTACACGTTTGCACCCGTGTTGGTGGCTCCCCCTTGGAGACTTTGTTTAGGCCCGACTAACGTGCCAAGGAACTGCTGACGTCCCTGAATTTAGGCCCGGCAAACGAGCCAAAGAGTGCTGAACAACCCCTTAGTCTTTAGGCCGACAAACAGGCCAAGGAACGGCTAACGTCCCTAAATTTTAAGCCGACAAACAGGCCAATGATCGGCAAACGACCCTAGTTCGAGTTTGTTAAACAAACTATATACTTAACTCCCACAGGGAATTGAGTGAATGGACTCTTAACAAGACAACCTTACTTCTTGGATTGAGCCCATTTGTAGTGCCGCTTTGGGTTGCTTCTTCTCGCTCTCTCGTGCTTGAATTAGCTCCCCTCATACTCCCCCGATCTTTGACGCCGCTGCTTTGCCAAGGCTTCAGCTCCAAGATCAGCTACCTTGCATGTGATGCTCCATTGGAGATGCCCAAGGTGCTAGGGAACGGTGAAACCTCCACAAATGGTAGGAAATGGGTTTCCTAGAGGCATATACTTATTTGGACTCCTAGGTGATGTTTAGACAAGGAATTTAAATATGATCAAGGTATCTAAACCCTAGGAATCAAGAGGGAACAAGTCCATTCTCAAGATGTCATTGAATGGCCCATGCTTGTGATGAAAATACAAGGAGAATGACTTACTATGGGTTTGGAATAGAGCCTCTGATTGTCTATAGCAATGGTGGCTTCTATCTCCTCAAAATTCCCTCTCTTACCCCTAAAAATGAATCCCCCTTCTTTATAATGTTTCTCCCAATGGTCAAATAACGGGTAGATTCGCGCAGGGTCGGGCGCCCAGTCAACTTAGGTCGGGCGCCCAAATCCAGTCCATAAAAGTTGTTTAGTTGCTAGACAGACTTCAACCTGGTCAGGCGCCCGGACAAATTGTGGTCGGGAGCCTGATGTCCATTTTTTCACAGGTCGGGCGCCCGGTGTAAATTTTTTCATAGGTCGAGCGCCCGGTGTAAACTTGGTCGAGCGCCCGGTGGCCTTTCTTTCACTAGTCGGGCGCCCGGTGCACACTATGGTCGGGCACCTTGAATTGATCCAGACTGGGTCTTTGTGCTGCTGGACGATTTTTGCACTGGTCGGGCACCCGGTGACCCTCTAGCTTTAAGGCCAACTCACATGGGTGGATTCCACTAAGGTCGGGCGCCCGATGGACAATGGGCCGAGCGCCCGGCTGGGCATGAATTTCTGCTGTTTTGCAGCAGATCATGCAACCTCTTGGCCATTCTTTTGGTGGTCTTTTGGGACACCTAAGGCCAATCTAAAATGACTAATGGTATGCCTATTGGGTCATGGTCATCTAGAGGTTTATGGTTTTGGGTAGGTACTAAGCTCGGGCTCACTAAGGCATCACTTTTACCTGTTTCTTCTTTCTTGGTGCAGCCGGTTCGTCTTGAGTCTTCGGTCTTTGTCTTCATTAAGCTCAACCGACACTAGACTCATTAACCTAAGAAATTGACAAATAAGGAGCACTAGTATGCCACAGAAAAGTGCACTAACAGAATATACCGAGGATACAGCATTTTCTTCCCGAGACTGCAAAATTCAAGATAAAAGATTGGATCTGAAGTTGAGACTTGTTCAAAATCTGACCTCCATGAGCGTAGGTTTAGCCCTGACAGGGGGGCGATTATCTACTTGTGATTCGTCATTTCTTTCATACTATTTCTCCAAAACAAAGATAAGTGACACAACCCACAACACATTAGAAATACACACATATTATACATCTCGTGGTTACAAAAGGTTTTCTTCCAACATACAATAGGAACATTTCTTATACAAAACTACGCAGTTAAGTTCTTTAGAAATTGTTCAAATAATTCTATCGCTGACTCTTGAGCAGCCTTCTGCGTCCTCTCTGCGTCTGCCAAAACCTGGACAGGATCGAGGACATCCCGGAGAGATTGCTGCAACGCCGCTACTTGGACCTTCAAGGCGTCACATTCAATTTTTTGTTGCTCGGCTGTTGTTCACAAACGGACGCTTGACTATCAAGCCGTGTTACCTGAAGGTGAAGTAGTGAACGTTCGGCTTGAAGACGATTGATCTCTTCATCCAGCTTTGCGATACGGGCTACAGCTTCTTGACACTCAGTGTTGGTCCTCTGCCACTCTGAATTAGTTACCGCCATCTGTGCTCTCCTCGATTCAAAACGTGAAAGGAGGGTCCGTAGTTGATCGCTCTTGGTATCGACAGAAAGATCAACTTTAAGTTGCCTAGCTTCTTTAACCCGTGTAACCCCATCTCTGAACAAAGCCACATATTGGCTTAATGTAGAGGCATCTATGCCAAGCCACTCGGCCTGCACCCCCAAAGCCTTCACCCCTTCATCGAGCAATCGCTCTTCCTCCGCACTCCTCAAAGCCTCAACGATGGATGATAGAAGCGTTTTCAGAACTCTGGCCTTGATTATCGACATTCCCCGGAGTGAAGAAATGACTGCCTCAGGCAAGGTAATAGGCACAGAAGTGCTAGCAGGAGCAATCATTGACAAGAACAATGGCAAATGTCGATATATAGAAACCGCAAAAAGAAAGGAAAACAAACAAAAGAATAAAGACGGTGTGGACGCTCGTCGTTCAGCGCTCCCGCGACGTTCTCCCTTCCCTT
Source organism: Liriodendron chinense (assembly GCA_003013855.2). Lineage (NCBI taxonomy): Eukaryota > Viridiplantae > Streptophyta > Magnoliopsida > Magnoliales > Magnoliaceae > Liriodendron > Liriodendron chinense. Next base: position 143,943 of record PVNU02000101.1, on the reverse strand, counting down.
TCGGAAAAGAAGAGGGGTGCGTGCGCGCAAATCGCCGTTTGTGCCACTGGCTTGCCTCGTTCTCGAGGACTTTGTATGGTTGTCGTGTTAAGCTGGATGTATTTAGATGAGTTTGTATAAGACCAGAGTCGTCACTAGCCAGTTACTTCGAATCTACAGTCGGCTAGACCCCGTAGAAATGTTAGAGAAGGGGATCCGAAGATTCCTTCCTCTAAAATGACTCCTTTTGATCTGCGGCCAGAGATTCGAGGTAAGGGATTGCATTTACAAGGTGGGAAGACGTTAAGCACCCCACACACTGCCCTTACCGAAGTAGGGTTTCTACTTCACAGAATCGAACTAATACTTGAAAGTCTGTTTTAATCCTCGTACATTCTCATAGATGACATGATGCATGAATGCCGGTCTGAATAGTGAGAGTTTCTGATGGGCAGGTTTCCATTAACAGGCAAGCCCAGAGCATATGCTCGAACTGACAGGTGCTTTATGCGGGATGCATGCTGTGTGTTTGAAGAATCAAAGTGCTTGTAGTGACTGATGTATGAATGCAGGTTTGAACAGTAAGAGTTTCTGATGGGCAGGTTTCCATTAACAGGAAAGCCCAAAGCATACGCTCGAACTGACAGGTGCTTTATGCAGAATGCATGCTGTGTGTTTGAATGATCAAAGTGCTTGTAGTGAAGTAGGGGGGTTGGAAGAAAAGTAAATGTTACACTTATGCTAGATGCGAATGAGATGATGCTAGTAAAAGAGTAGCTAGATGGACGGAGGTGTCGCAAGGGTTGGCTTCGAGTGGCTGGATCAAGACTTGGGTGGCTTGGGAGGCTTAGACCAGGGTCAAGCTGGGCTGGACCAGGGCTAGGCTTTTCTCACTCGGGCTCTCCTTGGTGGAAAGACAGGCTAAATGGGGTGGAGGTGGACTCAGAGCTCTTGGACTGAAGAGAGGGGAGGTGGATCTTGAATGTGAAGGGGAGAGGAGGTATTTATAGCAGCAGGTAATGGCAGAACCCGTAAATAATTTTGGGTGGCACCCAGGGGGCCACCCGTATGGCCGTTTTGCTTTGGGTTCGGAGTGTACGACCTCCGAACCTAAAACAGAATTTTCTCAGGTTTGGGGTTCGGACTTACTCCGAGGCTGCGGTTTGGAACTCGGTGAGTTGACTGGGTTTAAGAAATGAGTTGACACGGTGAGTTGACTCGATGAGTTGACTCAGCGGGTTGACTCGGTGATTTGACTTAGCGGGTTGACTCACCGAGTTTGACTTTTTTTAGGATTTTTTTACTGATTTTTCTTATGGGGGGTTTTTTGGGCTGATGTTTAGGGGTGAGTTGACTGGGTTCAGGCTTGAGCTGGGCTATGGATTGGGGCTTACAAGGATGAGTTTAGCTGACTTTTGGACATGGGATTTGGGGGTACGGTCCTCCATTCATTCAGCTATCTCTACCAACATTGTAGCCGAAGGTGGGGTGTCTACAGATGCCCCTCTTTGGTAGAGGTTGCGTGAAACCGAATGCCAAAGCTAGTGGACACCCCACTTCTGACCCGGTCATTCATAGATCATGGTTTGAAGTTTTTGCTTACCTTTGCATTTGCGTCAGTTGATTGTCTGAAAATTGATCACTCGCACATACTGCGAGAGTTTGGAGAAAATGTTGCAATTGTCCCTGCATGTGTTGCAACCTGGGTACCCAATCGCAACCCTTCCATTCCCGATTCATACTAACATCGGAAAGGTACAGTAGAGCATCTGCGTCCGTCATAGTCTTACGAGGATATTGACCCTATGATTGATTGTTTGATGTTTTCCCGGATCACTCCAGGAGTACTTGTTTCGCTTGACTGTCAAAGTGGTTAGCTGCCCTGCATCATGTAGTCTTATGGGAGTCCACTACGCCGACTTGGAATCAGTCAAGGTACTTCAGGCATCCACGCCTAGGTATGTGCGGGTGGACTTTTTTCACCCGATCTGCTGGTTTTGATGCTTGGTTTGCAATTCATTCTTTCCTAGATTGTGGTCTGAAATCTTTGCTTTCGTTTGTATCTGAGTCAATTGATTGTTTGGAGATTGATAACTCGTGTATACCACGAGAGTTTGGAGAAAACGTTGCGATTGTCCCTGCATGCGCTGCAACCTAGGTACCCAATCGGGACCCTTCTATTCTCGATCAGTAATAACATCAGAAAGGTACAGCAGAGCCTCTGCGTCATAGTCTTACGAGGTTACTGACCCTGAGATTGATTGTTTGATATTTTTTCGAATCACTCTAGGATACTTGTTTCGCTTGACTGTCAAAGTGGTTAGCTGCCCTGCATTATGTAGTCTTATGGGAGTTCACTACGCCGACTTGGAATCAGTCAAGGTACTTAGGCATCCATGCCTAGGTATGTCCGGGTGAACTCTTTCCACCCAACCTGCTGATTTTGATACTTGGGTTACAATTCATCGTTTCCACCTGTTCAAATGGTTTCTTTGACCGAGCCTTTTGGCTTTCATCTTTTCGTATCTTGGCATGTGGTACGATGGCACTGACGCTGGAGTTCAGTTCGATCGAACTTTGAGTGCATTGGATCCAATGGTCTCTGGGGAGACTATGAGACATCGGATCTTATTTGATTTTTGCGTCAGCTCCTACCCAGAGATATGGAAGATCTCTCGGTATTTTGGAGGCCGAACGCTCTACTGGGAAAATATTTTTTGGATTTTGAAAAGGTACCCACTCTGGGGAGTGATACTCCGTGGGGTTTTTATTTGCAAATAGGAATATATTTTTGTCTTTTTTAAAAGAAAATTTAGCTTGCACGTGCCTCCACCAGGGATGCCTGTGGGGTCTTTGGCTAACTGACTTTTATTTTGGAAGCAGGTAAACATGATGATTGATGCGATACATGAGGATGTATGGAGATGCATATTTGATGATGGATGCATGGTTTGGCTCATTCTCTTTCCGTTTGATGATTTTTCTTTTGCTCGGGATGCAGAGAATTTTGAGCTTATTTCTTGCAGGGTTACACTCCCCTGGGGATTTCTTTCCTTTTTTATGTGGATGTTTGGTCAGCGGGTTGGTCAAGATCCCGACCCGTGGTCGATCAGGTCCATCGTCCCAAGATGCTGTTTCTTTGCTAATGGGAATGGATGATGGATGTTACCAGACTTTAAGATGTTCTTCTGTGAATGGATGCGATTGTGACGGTGCTTAGTCGCCAGTTTTGGTCAAGATTCCAATTTACGGGCGATTAGATCCGTCTTCCCAAACTATGAAGTGATTGAGCGGAGTTCGAGACAAGTGCAATGCTGGGGATAGTGACATTTTTTTGTGATTTTTCGCAAATATTTGGTCCGAATCTTTCCTGAGTAGTCAGGATGGAGATTGGTTATTGAAAACAAAGGAACTATTTTTGCAATTTTGAAAATATTTGGTTTGAAAGAAAGGGAAATATTTTGTGATTTTTGAAAGGCGATTTTGCAAATGTTTTGGTATTTTCTTGATTTTCTGAAATGTAGGGAAAGATCTGGAATTTTCATCCATTTCCAGCTTCTACTGTGAAATTGCGGTTTTACCGATTGAGGAGATACTCGGAGATATGCCTAATGTCCCAGAGGGGGGTGAATAGGACTTTTTTGAATTTCCAATTACAATTAAAACTAATCAAGTTATTCTTAGCAACCAAGATTATCACAATAACATTCAAGGCAATTATATGATGAATTTGTAAGCAAGGACTATCATAAGCATTTCATCAAACAGTTAGCATTCATGATTGACTAAGCCATTCAACACATAGCATTCATGATTGACTAAGCCATTCGGTTTCCCTACTCCACTCCCGGTTCACGATCTTAACCTATGAGACCACCGGATTTCACTATAGTCGTGGTTTTAAATCAGGTTAACCATCAACCTTGACATCCTTTGATCTAGGACCACGTTTACCATCCGCCGATGGCCCAATCCAGGGACTTGACGAGTTTGGATCTTAAACTCTCACCAATCCTAATCCAAGGATGGTCACGTACACTCCCGCAGGAGTTTCCCAATCCAGGGAATAGAGATTCAATAAATGGACTCTCCAAAACTAGACATACCTAGACGATTGAGCCCCGATTCGATGCCTTTGATGAGTAGCTTCAGCTCCACGTGCTTCAGCTTCTCTTTGTGCTCCCAAGATCAGCTACCGATACAAATGATGAGGTTATGTTGATGCCGGGTAGTTGGGAGAGAGTTGGTCAAGTTCCTCTTGCCTATTCAATGCAATGGTAATGAGGGAACTGCCATACTTCAAGCATTCAATGGCTATAAACGACCTCATAAAGATATTCCAAAGGTAGGTCAGCCATGAATGAAGGTCTTGAGTTCATACTTCAAACCGAGCTTTGAATACTCATTGATAAGCCATTAATGGCTAGGTTTGAATGATGAACTCAAGGGAGTTAAGAGCAAAGAGGGTAGGAGGATGTGAGTAAAAGCTCTCTCTCTTAGCTCTTGAAGGGTGTTGAATGCATACCATGAAAGACCACAAGTCATGGCTATATAGAGCCCCAAATGATGGCCCCGACGAATCTAAAACGGTCACGACCGACCTGTCAGAGAGGGGTCTCAACCGGTCGGACGGACCGGTCGGAATTTAAAACACTAGGCCACATTTGAGTCTGCCCGACCGGTCAAGACCGGTCGGATCCCCTTGCTAGACTGAATGGAGAATGCAGGCCAATCGATCGGCTGCGCTTGCTGGACTAAATGAAAAATGCAGGCCGACCGGTCAAGATTGGTCTGCTATGCTTGCTGATCTGGCTTGAAATGTGAAGGCCGACATGTCAAGACCGGTCGGCTGCCTATCTGAATAATGCAGCAAAGCTGCTGGATGATTTGGTATAACTAGCCGACCGATCAAGAACAGTCGGCTGTCAATCTGAACGAATTACAACAAGTTTGCTGTCTTGATAATGTCCCTGGCCGACCAGTCAAGACCGGTCGGCTGTTCAGCTGAATTCATCACAGCAAGCCTCTGTCCAATTTTGCTATTCCTGGCCGACCGGTCTTGACCGGTCGGCTGCCCAGCTTCATTCATCACAGCAAGCTGTGTTGTGTGTTGAGGAGTCTGGCCGACCGGTCAAGGCCGGTCGGCACTCTAGACACTTCCATTACAGCAAGGTTGCTGTCCATATCTTACAGTTCTGGCAGACCGGTCAAGACCGGTTGGCTGTCTAGATGGTCTTGTCACAGCAAGTTTGCTGGACCAAGTCTTCAACACAGCAGCGGTTCACTTTCAAGTTATGAAGTGATTTAGTGCATGAAGTCCAGTGTTTGGACATATGTTCAATTACGTTTTGCACCAGCCATGGTCCACAAGTCTGATCAACTTGTGCAAGGGTCGAGAGGGAATGGGATAAGATATGTGAGTCATTACGCCATTCTTTGATGTTTTGGGTTTCCTATGGTCGATCTATATGCAACTTACCTGAGATCTTATTTCAGCTTGAGCTTAAGCAATGGAAGAAGCATAATCTTCAAGTCTTGATCTTCAAATCTTCGACCGGGGCTCACACGACAAGACACGACCAACCAACACGCCAATTGACAACAAAAGGTGTACTAACATACTGCTGGTAAGGCACCCTATCCATTTTACGTTAGCGAGCAAGACGAATCTCACGCAGTTAAGTGTCGTAGTTTTACATCTTCGGATGAGGAGATTTTGAGGGTTTTCAGTCAACACACCCACAAAGTTGCCTGCTCCTCATGTACAATGCACATAGACTACGTATCGTCCGACGGACTCCTTCGGCCACAAAATGAGCCTTTGTCAATCCAGTTTGGGGCCTTACGTTGCTCACAATTCCGTGAGGGTGCGCTTCACCTCCCAACTGCCTTAATCCCCTTCATGAGTTTTAGGAACAGGGGACATCCGTCAGATTCAACAGCGACTTCCAAATAAGGTTGTCTATCACGGTGCGTTCAACACGAACAGGATTGCAGGGTTCTACCCGCCTCAGCCTTTACCTGTTTAGAAGATTTCGGACACCCGTACGATCAAGTGTCAACCATGTCCGGAACAGGTTGTAAAAGAAAGCCCCCGAGAAGTTAATCCCAGTGTAGTTTTAGATCTTCGGACCGCTGGGGATGAATTTGCGCAGTTAAAATTGATGGTGAAATTTTTTATTTTTTTTGGAAAAGTTTCAGATTTCAACTCGAGTGATCTAGATTGATACTATTTTTTATGAAAAGCTTAAAATCTTTTTGGTATTTTTGAAATGATCCGGGTTATCGAACCTTGATCTGAGCGGTCGAGGACGATGCCAGTTTTTTGTTGAAAGCAGGAAAACGTCCCCCGAGAAATTAATCCCAGTGTAGTTTAAGGTCTTCGGACCAAAAATATGTACAGGCTGAAAATACATTCTTTTTGTGATTTTTCGAAATGTTTCAGGCTGTTAAATCCCAATTTGAGCAATCAAGATTAACATTGGTTTTTATTGGAAATCTCTCGGGATCTTGGTTCCGACGTAGTTTAAGGTCTTCGGACCAAAACTTTGTACATGCTGAAAACACATTTTTTGTGATTTTTGAAAAGATCCGGTCTATCTGACCCCTTCCTTGATCGGTTGAGATCGAATGACGACTTTTATTAAAAAGTCTCTCGGGATATTGATCCCGACGTAGTTTAAGGTCTTCAGATCAAAACTTTGTATAAGCAATGTTGGAAATACGCATTTTTTTTATTTTTTTCGAAATGATCCAGGTCATCAGATCTTGGCTCGAACGACTGAGATCGATGCTGGTTTTTATTAAAAATCCCTCGGGATTTTGATCTCGACGTAGTTTAAGGTCTTCAGACCCGAAACTTTGTGAAGTAGGCAGCAATCAAGGTTGGAAATTCCGGAGATTCTTCTTAGAATGGTTCAGATCATCAGGCCATGACTTTGGATGGTTGAGATCACTGTTTGACCAAGTCAATTCTATTACTTTTTCTTGAAAATTCTATGGAGCTTTTTCCACATCATCAAGCCAACTTCTCCCCAATTTCTCACAAGATGAGATTTTGGTGAGATTCCTTACTTTTTCTCATCCTTCTCTTCCATCACTTCATTTTTACATGGAGGTATAAGATTCACTTGCAACCACCCTTCCCAAGGAGGAGTTCTTCCCAAGGAGAGAGGGTGAGGGGTCGTTTCAACCAGGCAGGAGGACGGACGGCCCCTTGGGTGCCGCCTAAGCCGTCTCTGCCCACTGGTCTTTCCAGTGGGTAGGGTAATGGGGTGCCCTTTCATTTTCTATATAACATGGGGCACCCTTGGCCTCCTCCAACGTGCAATCTCTCTCTTCTCTTTCTCATACTCTCTCTTTCTTCAAGTTTTTCTCTTTCTTTCGGTGGTCCTTGTCCTTTTCAAGTGGTGGGCCTTAGTGAAGCTTTGGAACAGCAAGGTGGTCCCCCTTTGGTGAGTGGTGAAGGTATGGACCACTCCCTTTTCTTTCTTGTCCTTTTTCTTCTTCATTGTCTCTTCTCATGTTTCCTTTTCTTTTTTACATGTAGATATTCCAAGGGAGCAAAGGTGGGCCCAAGTCTTTTTGACCTTTTCTTCATCCCCAATCTCTTCTCAAGGTGGTGCATGGAGAAGGACATTGCAAGCTTCCATTTCATTCTTTCTTTTCTTCTCTCACACTCCATTCAAGTGTATGTAAAGGGTAATTTTGCCATGTCCATCAAGTGTGCATGGCAAAATATCTTATCTTTCTTCATGGGAGTTGGGCCACTTTTCATGTGTATCAAATGGGCTCAAAGTGAAGTCATGGCCCTTAGTGTATTTGATGGGCCCAATACTTCATTTTGGGTTCCCTCATGTTCTCTTTTCCTTGGAGCTTTCTTTTCTTTTCCATCTTCTTTTCAAGGTTTGGGCCTATGAGATTGGTAGGGCCCACCTCAAGTTTTGGGCTCGTAGGGCTCACTTTGGGTGGCCCCATCTTTCTTCACATGTGTATGGACAAAGGTGACGAGCCCATTCTTCACTTGGATCTCAATTGGGCTAGATTTCTTAGTCGGCCCTTTATGGACAAGTAGCCCAAATCTTCTACCATCTCTTGATTATGATGTACATCCTTATGCACAAAGTGTGGTGGGTTCCTTAGAATTCCTCCATATAGATGGGCTTTTGGGCCCTCTTTTAAACTTGGATTTCTTTGAGTCATGTGTGCACCACTACACTTTGTGCATGAAGGATTCTTTTCCTTCATGCCTTTTTTTTTTAGATGGATGGACGACTTGAGTTACTTAATCATCTACAAGTCCCATGAGTGAGTTGTTTCAAAAATCTCACTAAGTTCAAATGGTTTTCCCATGTGGTAGGAAATTGGTTCTTAAGAGTTTCCTTTAGTGTTATCAACCTCGAATGGATGATTCTCCTTCAAGTGAGCTATCTAAGCAACCATAGCTCCTCGAACTTCCCTTGGGGTGTTTGGTGGGTCGTCCACAATCATTCTCAAAGATGAGTGATTTTTCTTTCAATTTGTGGGAAAGAATGATACTTATAAGTTGCCCAATTTTGTCCCATGCTTTGGGACCTTTTGGATTTTGATTTTCAAGTGGGCTATGTATATCATTCTTAGCCATTTTCATGATGGTTGGGTGACTCGTCAAGCCATGCCCTCTTGTGGTCAAATGGTCTCCCTTTTTTAGTGAAGGAATTGGTGCACATAAGTTGCCCAAATTTGTCCTTGCATGAACATTTCCAACTTTGGTTCTTCATGTGGGCTATGTGCATCAATTTTTTTACTTTTGGCTTCTTTGACTCATACGTTTGTGGGTAGACCACCATGTTGTACTCTCATAGTTAAAACTTTCATCAAGATGATGCACATAGGGTTGCCCATGGTTAACCCATGAATGGGTCCTCATGTTCTTCAAGTGGGCTATGTGCTCCCTTCAATCCATTGAGGTGAGGCACTTAGGTTGCTCTTGGGGGCCCATTTCCTTCCTATTCCCCATTTGTCCATGTACATGTGTAGAAAGATGAGAACAACTTAAATGAGGATCATGGCCTTGGCATGGAAAGTGAACCAAGCCTTGGTTACACATGGACTTTGAAGAGGGATTTCTCATATGAAGTTGGATTCTTATCCCTTTGATCTCATGCCACTTGAGTGCATTTGTTGTCCAAAGTGTGTCCTTGGGTGATGGACTTTCCTTACCTAAAGCACGACATGCAACCCTCTTTAAGGTGGGCCTTGCTTTCTTTGATGGGCTCAACACATATCCTAGGTAACACATGGAGTTGGACATTAGATTTTTGCATTTGAATGTAAGTCCGAATCCATGGGTTTCTTGAATAATGATTTGGATTTTAACGGGTAAAGAATAGAGACTTACCTTGCCAAGCTTGTAGGATTCGATGGCGGATGGTACAAGGGGACTACGGGTGGTCGATGAGGATGATCCAGCCCTCATTGTTCATCGAGGGGCTCATATGTGTTCCTTAGCTAAGGAGCACCAACCTCTTCCCTCCATAAAGGGTCGAGGTACCAAAGATCTTTGGGATGACTAGGTGAAACACCCACAGCCTTTGCTTGAACGAGTTCTGGCTGACACTCCTTTTGCCGGCCTCCTTACTTTGCGCTTCCATAACAACAACGCCAACCGCATGCTGCTTGTGGCTCTTTGTGAGAGGTGGCGAGATGAGACCCACACCTTTCAACTCCCATGTGGCGAGTGGGGAATAACTCCCCTGGACATATATATGCAAATTGGTTTTCCATTCCATGGGGCAGTTGTTACCCACGTCGGCTCTCTTGCTCCCATCACCTCCACTGACTGGCTACGGCTTGTGGGTGACATCCCACCTGAGGACGAATTCCAGGGCCACCAAGTAAAATTGCGATGATTCTACAACACCTTCTCTACTGTCGTCCCTACTACCGAGCTGGAGGCCCTTCACAAAGCACGGGCCATGATTGCTTACGCCTTTAGGTCATTCCTTTTCTGTCATGCGAACGAGAGGATCGACCTTAAATTTCTTCGTTTGGTTGAGGATCTTCACCATTCGTACAATTGGAACGGGGCTATCTTGACTCATGTTTTCCTAGGTTTGGATAAGACCTCTCGGAATAGCCGGTCCTTCACAAGTTTCTGGCCTGTCGTAGAGGTATTCTTTTTAACCTTCCCTGGAGACATTTGCCTTCTTTCTTTCTCTGATCGTTATCTGTGCCCTTGCCCAAACTTGCTTTTATGACCATTTTTCTCATCTCTCGCCGAGGATACGAGATGACATTGAGTCATCTTTGTACCGCTACATGCACTAGCATCAGCAAAATCGTCAACGAAACTCTCGAGTATCTGGGGAAAATTGGCTTGCTGACATAGACGGACTGATCATCGAGGACGTAAGTATCTTGTTTTCCTTATCCATCGTGCTGCTCTGTGACTGATTGTGATAAACTTCTTCGTTGTAGTTTGCCCTGATGCCATACGCAAACTTTCCTCTCTACTACACCCCTCAGCATGTTGAAGCGTATGATTCTTCATGCCTTCGGATCATGCTTTCCGATGCTGAATCATTTCAGTGGTATTTGGGCAAGAGGTTGCTCTGACAGATTACTAGGGTGACTCTAGCCCCTTGTTCCGCACCTCCTCCGGCTGCTCAGATCCCAGCTGATGAGATGACCGATGCTCTTGTGGGTCAGCCAGGATTTTGCTTCACGATCCCGAATCGTGACTATGACGAGTGGTACTTGCTTTACGGGTAGGGGCCTCTGCTTCCTTCTCTCTATGTTCCAGGGGGTCGTTGCAAGTACGCTGGAGGATCAGTGACAGCTCCTTTGATGGATCTCCATTGTCGAGAGCGGGACGAGAGGAGGGATGATAACGATTATGTTGGTGATCTGTAGCCTGCTTCTATGAGGATGTATTCAGCTTACTTGATGTATGATCTTCTTCTTTCTGCTTTTCTTTTGTATCAAAGTCTTCTGAATGAATATACAATCCTTGATTTACCTCAAAACTTCTTGATGATGCTTGGATGTCTTAATCTTCGACTCATTCTTTGATGCTTTGTGGAAGATGAGGCTTCTTAATTGCATGGATGATGACTTGAACAGTTCAGATCGCTTGATTTGGCCTGTGGGCCCTTTCCAAACTTCAATTTTGCTTTGGAGCACCTTTCTTTGATATTTTGTGAGGCTAAGAAGGCTTTTCATGGTTCGGATGATGACTTGAACGGTTCAGATCGCTCTTTTCAGCCATGTGGGCCCACTTGATGATCAGATCTTGGGTTCTGGTCCTCTTTCTTGACGATCAAACCTTCGATCTCACTATTTTACGACTCATGTGAACTCTCCCATGGTTTAGATCATGATGATCTAGTCTTTGAATGGCTCAAGTTGCTTGTGGGCCTCTCTTGATCAGTTTTCCTTCTCTTTGACTTGATCAGGCCCATGTTGGCTGTAATACTTCATGATTGGATAGGTGGGGTACCTTCCAAATGATTTCGATCATCCTCAAACGAAATCCAGAGTTGATTGGAGCTTTGGGCGGCCCTCAGGGTGCCATCTGCTGATGTGGACTGTCAGCCTCACCTACCAATGACCATGGAGCCAATCCTGCGGAGAGAGAGGGAGCACGTCCGTACGGGCAGCCCACAGCGAGCCGCCCAAGACTCGCCTGTTGTGCGGCCTAGGCTGGCTCATGCTCGGACATTCTTCACAGTCCATTGTCCCTGTCCCCACATTCTTTGTACTCTCAGGTTCGATTGCAGCCATGAATCTCCCTTTTGTCTCCTCTTTTATTCCTTTTTTGTCTTTTTCTCTATTGGTCCTCTCTTGGGCAGCCTTTGATGATGGCTTGGGGGCCATTGTGGGAGAGGTTGGTGGGTCCCACACTTCAGCAATTGGTGAAGGCTTTAAAGATGGTGAGATGTCTTTGATTGATGGTAGAGATGGAGCATTGAATGGGGGCATTGATGGGGATTTAACGATGGTGGTTGGTGGAGCTTTGAATGACCCCATTAATGGGAGCCATGCTGAAAACTCATATTTGAATGGGTCATTGATTATGGGAGAAATGAATGGTATGGATGAGATGGGGAGATGGGACATAGGTGAGGCTATGCACCCTTTGAGTGTGGGCCGCATGGACAATGTGATTGATGGTGATGATGGGGTCACGATGGACATAGATGGACTAATCTCATGTTTGAATGGTATAGATGGTTCAGATGATACCTTTGACGGTTTGGATGCTCTTGATGATGGCCGGGATGTGCGGCATACTTGCTAGGGTGGACTTGATGTGATCATTGATGATGTCCCCCTGATGACGGACGGTGTGGATGTCTCGATGATTCCTTTGATTGGTCAGGATGATGATTGGATTCATGACTTCCTGTTGGAGAGGGCCACAGGTCCAGATCTGACCGTTGATTCTTCGATCGGGGTTGCCGGGACCTTTCTTGATGGTTAAGATGCATTTTTCAGGGGTCAGATTGGTCAGGATGCCACAATGTGCGGTGTGATCTTTGCTGATAGCCCTTTTGATGAAGAGTATCGTCCTTCTCCTGATCGTCGGTCATTTACGAACTCGGTTCACGAGGTGGGTGAGTCTTCTCATGCGGTTGAGGTCGTGACAGTTTCAGACAGTGATGCGCTTATATCAGACATAGCCGCTGTTGGGGATAGGTCAAGGGCTGTTGAGTCTGCAGATGTTCCAGCTTTTCTTTCTCCTTCGCCTGTTGATCTTTCGATCCTTGATGAGCTATCATCGATTCCTGGGCCTTTTGTCTTGGAGGGGATTCCTGTGAGGACTTGTCAGTTGCTTCCTCGTCCTTCTTGCTCGCCACGACTGCTTGCTTGGCTTGACAGCTTGTCGGCTTATGAGATTCGAGATTTGGAGTCTTATGGCTTTGGCAGTCTGATCCATATGGCTAGAGTTGACATTGATTGGAGGATGCTCGGGGCTGCATTGATTGACTGGGTCCCTTCGTTGAATTTGTTTGCGTTCAACGACATAGAGATGGGACCCTCTTTGGAGGAGCTTGCACGTTTGACCGGTCTTTCCTGGGATTATACTCAATATTTTTCGTCGAAGACGGCCACACCGCAGAACTGGTTTGGGATCCCATATCTTGTTCAGCCTGCAGCTACCGGCCAGGATGCTGTGGTGTTCTCCTTGGACTTGTTGTATGATCTTTTTTCGGGTCCTCGGAGTATGGCAGGGTCTTTACTTTCTAGGAATGCACTGATGTTCTGCTTAATAGCTGAGGTGCTATTCTCGAGATGGCGCAGGTCTCAGACCCCTCTGCTTTTTGAGGTGATGAGTCGAGTTATTCGATGGCAGGGGATCATTTCTCTCATCCTGGCTGAGCTGTTTAATGGGCTGATTGATTGTGCCCTGGGTCGCACTCGTGTCTTTCGTGGCTGTTGTGCATTTCTTCAGGTATCTTTTCTGTACTTTCCTTTTCTTTTCCTATCGTTTAGGGATTGCTCTGCTCTAGCTGAATTTCTTTTCTTTCTTGTGATCAGGTCTGGCTATGGGAGCGTCTTTCACTGACTGTTCCTGTACCATTTCCTGCCACTCGTTGCCTAGACCTTGTGCGACACATCATGGAATTTCTTCGTCATTCGGCTAGGATGAGTGAGCCCTTTGTATCGCAGGATGTTCGCTGAACTTCGTGACTGGAATGTTCATTGGGAGTCATCTTGGCTTTCACTTCCTCCAGTGCTTCGCAATGCGCACCGCCTTTCAATCTTACTTTTCTTATCATCCTATCCGGTTCCTGCGGCAGTTCGGATATGAGCAGGATGTTCCTCTTTTTTCTTTCACTGGTATCGAGCGTCGAGCACTTCCATCTAGATCATCTGACTTTAGGACTCGGGTTGATGGATCCTAGGCGAGTTACTTGACTGCTGATTTGCTTGGTTTTGAGCTGCGGACTTTTTCGATGGCGACCGCCCCATATCAGTACTGGGTTGCTGAGCAGTCCCTATACCGGCGCATTCCTTGTTGGCACCAGACTGCCGATGAGGACGAGCGGGAAATTCTTGGGGATGCCAGCTCTTCATCTGGTTCATATGAGCCCTTTAAAGAGCGCCCATTTATCGATCCTGGTTTCCTTTTGGGCACTCATGGCCACTTGTTATCTAAGATCTCTACACTTCGGTATTACAGTGAGATGATATCGAAGAGATTGGCTGCCGATCAGAGGTTGTCTGATAAGGAGACACCGATCCGCGGCCTTGAGCGAGAAGAGGTACATTACCTACGTATGGAGGTGAGCAGGTTGAGAGCGAGGCTATTTCATTATGAGTCAGAGGACTTACCTGATAAGGCCGAGGAGGAAGGTAGAGATTGATTGTGTTGGCCATCTATACATTCCCTTTTGCATGACTGGTGATGATGCATTTTTTGTATTTTTTGAAAAAGATGACATGATATATGTAAAAGAAATATGATGTATTTAAAAGGAGAAAACTTTTTGAAAATCTATTATGCCATGAGTTGTCTTGTGAGTGTGTCTGGATTTTGTGTCGGGATATAGGAATCGGAGCTGAGGCTCGGCCAATGCTTTAACTGATGTCTTGAGATTGACTTGTGAGATCCCTTTGGTTCCCTAAAGGTGTAGGCAATGGAAACTGTTACTTCCTGAGATTGTCAGAGTTTGTAGAGTTCTTTGTTCCTGACTATACTTCCACTTGTTCTTGAACTGTAACCGCTTGAACTGATCTAGATCATCTGATTTCTTGGTACCTGCACTTTTAATTTTTCTTTTTCTATTCGAGCCATTTTTGCCTGCAGCGGCCTTTCGAGTTTTCACTACAGCTAGCCTATTCCCGTTATTTTTGCCCGTAGCGCCCTTTCGGGTTTTCACCACGTCTCGGGTATTTGATCTTGCCTGCCCCTTGGCAGCAATGTTGTTTTTACCATCGGCGCCCTTTCGGGTTTTCACCAAGTCCGCTGTATGCCCACTGTTTTTACTCGGAGCACCCTTTCGGATTTTCATTCCGCCCTCTTTGTTTAGGCATACATTTTCTTTTTCTTCTTTTTTTTTCTTTTTCTGAATTTTTTGGATAACTGCGACGGCTAGAGGTCACAAATCCATCCTTGTCGGCCGATGGCAGTCTTTCAGCCCTTATCCTAAGTTAGAATGATAGAGTTGTTGGTTGTAGTTATAGACCTTTTTGAGATGGATGGATGGGTGACTGTGTTTCTTCTTGGGTTGATTTTTCTCGGGTGCCTTGTTTTGGCTTCCCATTTTCTTTTCTTTCTCATTTTTTTTATTTTTTTTGTATTCTTTTTCTCCTTTTTTTGTGTCTTTTTGTTCTCTCATTTTTTTTCTTTTGAATCCCCTTATTTGAAATACTTATTGGTGGACGAAAATGATTTCTCTGAGGTTTTAGCTTCGACCTCTTGACTTCAGCTCTATTAATGTAACACTTGATAAGGTTAGAATGACTTACCCATGAAAGATCTTAACTTTGTCGGGTTGATTGGCTCAGGAAGATCCACCCATCTCATGCTGGTGAGTCTGAGGGCGCCTCCAGGAAGTACTTCTCTGATGATCAGCGGTCCGTCCCACGAGGGTTTGAACTTTCCTCTGGGATCGAGAAAGTGTGACAGTAGAATCTTCTTCATGACCATGTCACCCACTTTGTTTCGGGCTCTCTTGTTGTAAGCTCGAGCGATCCTTTTCTGATAGCATTGGGAATGACTTAGCGCACGCATGCGCTTCTCATCTGCTAGTTGTAACTATCGAATCTGGCCTGTTGCCATTCTCCTTCTTCAATTCCGCTTTCTAGTAACACATGTAGTGACGGTATTTCCACCTCAACCGATAGAACTGCTTCCATTCCATAAGTAAGCTCGAAAGGAGTAACGCCCGTAGTAGATCGTACAGACGTTCGATAGGCCCAAAGTGCATATGAGAGCATCTCTGACCAATCTCGATAGGTCACGACCATCTTCTCGAGTATCCTGACGATTGTCTTGTTTGCGGCTTCCACCCCACCATTCATCTGAGGACGGTAGGGACTTGATCGATGACGATGAATCTTGAATTTCCTGAGGAAGTCATCCATCCTCTTGTTGACGAACGGGGTCCCATTATTTGTGATGATAGCATTAGGGATTCCATACCGGCATATGATGTAGTTCTTCATGAATTTGATAACCTAGGATGCTGCAATCGTGGTGTAGGAGGCTGCCTCTACCCACTTGGTGAAGTAGTTGACTGCCACAAGTATATACTCGTGACCGTTTGATGCTTTGGGACTGATCTTCCCAATGATGTCAAGTCCCCACATAGAGAAGGGCCAGGGAGTCGTAAGGTTGTATAATTCTGATGATGGGGCATGAATTTGGTTCGCATGCTCCTGACACTTGAAGTATTTTCTGACGTGCTGACAGCAGTCTGTCTCCATGGTGAGCCAATAGTAACTAAGTCATAGAATTTTCTTTACCATCATGTGCCCGTTCATGTGTGGGCCACAGATTCCTTCGTGTATTTCTTTCATGATCTTCACAACTTCTATTTTGTCGACACATCGAAGGAAGATGTGATTATAGGATCGCTTGTAAAGAAATTCGCCACTGATGGTGAACTGGCCGGCCAAACGTTGGATGGTTCGGTGATCTGTTGCTGTTGCTGACTCTGGATGTTCCTGGGTTTTGAGATATTTCTTGATGTCTGCATACCAGGGTTTGTCAGGGACAGCTTCGGCTTCTTCTATTTGCAGGCAGAAGCAGGTTCATCTTGAGTTTCGACTGTGAGTTCCCATACCGAAGCTCCTTTCGAGATCTCGAGCATTAACGTGAGTGTAGCGAGAGTGTCTGCAAACTGATTCTTGGCTCTGGGCATGTATGAGAAGGTGATTTTTTTGAATTCTTCGACCAGATTTTCAAGATACACATGATATGGTATTAACTTCTCGTCCTTAGTTTTCCATTCGTCATTGGTCTGATTGATGATAAGCTGTGATTCTCCAAATACTCGTAGCTTCTTGACGCCCAAGATTATGGCTTCCCTTAAGCCAGCGATGCATGCTTCATACTCTGCCATGTTGTTGGTGCATTCGAATGCTATGCGCCTTGAGATAGGAATAGGGACATCGTCTGGAGAGTAGAGGATTGCTCCAATACCACTCCCTTTAGAATTTGCTGCGCCATCGAAGAATAACGTTCACTTGTTCACTCCCCAAGTGTAGGGTTGCTTCCCCAACTAAAATTGTTCGTGTTTGAATTTGGAGTACTAAAAGGTCGTTGATAACTATTCAAAGCATTCGATTGTTCAAATAAAAGTTCTCAAAACGCATAGATTGTTGGACAATCCGGCATTTAATGCACATTAGAAGCACAAATACCACAAATAGTTTCAACAGCCCCCTTTTGTTGGGTTGTGTCCACTTTCTTTAGTTCCATCTCCTCGACCTTTCGTGTGAGTTTAGCCACTCTAGAAACTAGATCATCTTGCTCATTTAAAACATAAATTTCTCCCTTTTCCTTGGCTTGGGGTTGTTTTGAACTTATTGGCTTAGATGTATCCCATGCTTGTGTGTTTTCAGCCAACATGTCAAAATAATCCCAAGCTTCCTCTGTTTCCTTGTTCATGAACTCCCCATTGCACATCATCTCCACAAATTGGCGCATGGTTGAGTTTAATCCATCATAGAAGAAACTAATCAACCTCCACCGTTCATAGCCATGATGTGGGCATGCGTTTAATAACTCATTATACCTTTCCCAACATTGGAAAAAGGTTTCTTCTTCTTTTTTAGCGAAGTTCATTATGGCCCTTCTTAGTGCATTGGTTCGATGAGTAGGGAAGAATTTTTTTAGAAATTCCCTAGTCATCTCAGCCCATGTCCCAATAGACCTTGGCCTTAAGGAATGTAGCCATGATTTGGCCTTCTCTTTCAAGGAAAAAGGGAATAATTTAAGTTTTATAGTATCCTTGGTTACATTGTCATAGTTTATTGTGGCCATAACCTCTTCAAATTCCTTAATATGTAAATAAGCGCTTTCAGAGTCGAGTCCATGGAATCTAGGAAGAAGTTGGATCAACCCCGGTTTAAACTCAATATTTCCCACATTGTGAGGGAAAATTATACAAGAGGGAGTACTCATCCTAGCTGATTGTAAATAGTCACGTAAAGTTCTAGGTTGAGGTACATCCCCCACTTCATTCTCATCCAATTCAGTAAGGTTAGGGGGTGTATTTTGATGTTGATTACCCCTTTGATTTGGTTGATTTTCAGCCATCTCTCTAGTAATTTCAGGAAAATTTTGACGTTTCCTAGCATGAGGCTCTCTATCAATCCCTTCAACAATTACTCCGTCATGATTGAGTCGGTTATTAGAATCCCGAGCCCAATGTGGCATGCAAATCAAAAAAGAATGAAACAAAAAGGAAAAAGAATTCTTCCTTCCTTTCTTTACTCTTCTCTAAGACCGAAGCACAAGGTGTCTTGCAATGGCTAAGCCAGAAGCAAAGATAGAGACTGATTTCTCCTGGTCAATAGGGGTTCAAAGAACTCCCCACCCACTCTTTGAGTCTTTTGAGAAAAGTGCAGAAAAAGAAGAAAGAGGAATAGGTTTGAGAAGAGAAATCTCTGAGCACAAGGTGATCCAAGACGGCAGTGCCGACCAATAGGAATCAAGGTGGCACAAGGCTAACCTATCAGAGATCCAAGAGGAGTCTCCACCCACTCTACAAGAGATGAATATGGTGGGAATGAGTAGGAGAAGAAGAAGAGTAAGGTTAGAACGATGGAACCTGATTTGTGACTTAAGATGCCTCCTTCTTCTTCCACTTCCTAAAAATCCCTGAATTAGATCTATGTTAGAATCCTATAAAATCAAAACAAAGTAAATTAGTTTTTAGAAGAAAACCTACCCTAGAAAGCAAAACAAATCCTAAATCTATCTTAACACATTCTTAACTAAAAGCTATCTCAGATAATTCTAAAAATACCGCATAGAAATCCCCGGCAGCGGCGCCAAAAACTTGTTCACTCCCCAAGTGTAGGGTTGCGAAGTAGTAATAATTTGGAAAGACCGAGTATCGTTCCCACAGAGATTTATGAATGGGTATTCTCAGAATTTACCTAAAACAACTAATGATTAAGATTTTATTAAGAACTAAAGCTGAAAAATAATGATTTGGGTTTAAATAGTGAATGTGTAAAGTAATATCAATCTAAAAAGGCACTAGAGCGCCAAGGATCCACTTTTGATAGGTTTCAGTGCATCAACACAACTAGGTCTCTCATAACTCAATCGGAATCGAATTAATATCTCTATCCGATCGGAATATAGAGCGGTTAAATCAACAATTATCCAAAACAGTTGCTCATTCATTGATTCGATTCCCACAATAATACTCAGGCCTTGGGTACACTCAATTGTGTAGGCGAAGCCTCTTTCCAATCTAGTTGAGATTCACAACCATAGCTTTCATCAAATCTTGTCACTAGACTTGATTACAACTAATGATTAGAACTCTAATTAAATCAAAATCAATCAGCAAACAGCTATTTCAGATTATAATAAAAAGATAAGAACTTTAGTTGAATGAGTTCCCACATGAAAATCAAGCCATTGTACACAAGGCAATCAAAGGGTCTACCATGCCCGAAGTCGATGATAGATCAATGAACTACACAAGCATAAACAATGCTCAGAAGGTAAGCTACCAAGCTTAGAATCACTAAGAATCACATGAGCCCGGAGTCATCAAGAGATCAAAGTAAAACCAAACTAGTACTTGATTCAAACTCATATTGAACTAAAATTTTTCAATTAAAACATAAAAGGAAACCTAGGTTGCATCAATCCATAAAAAACAAATCAAAAGCTTCACCTCTTAGCCCTAGCTAAGAGGTTTTAGTTCATCTCTAACATCCTTGAACTAGAAGCCTCAAAAACATAAAAAAAAACTACTAAAACAGGAGAAAAACTAAGAAAACTTGAAGTAGAATCCGTCTCCCAATCAATCCCCACGTCTTAGCATGCTCTGGAATGAAGAGAAGAAGTCCTTTTATAGCTTGGAGGTGTCCATTGCGTAAGAAACTTCCAGATTGCACGTAAAAATACGCACTTGCGCAGAGAATTTCGGTGCCCGATTTAGAAACTGCCCGTTTACGCATGGCCGACCGGTCATACTAGCCTAGCCGACCGGTCACGACCGGTCGGACCTGTTAGTCCCATCAGTCCAGCGAGCTCTGGAACCCCTCAGACCTGTTGGCCAACTGGTCTTGACCGGTCGGACTGGTTTGGCCGACCGGTCATGACCGGTCAGACCGTATAACTCTTCATCCAGCATCCTCCAAATGTGTGGCCTACCGGTCACGACCGGTCTGGCTCCCTTGGCCGACCGGTCGTACGACCGGTCTAGGCCCTTTTTCTTCTTGATTTCTTTCTTTGTTTCTTCTTCTCTCTTTTCTCCTTGCTTTATCTTTCTTTGGTCCTCCTTCATGCTTGATCTTGTGATCTTCAATGCTTGTAAGGGGCTCTATTTAGCCTTCAATCAATGAAATCTCCATCTTGTCCCTTCAATCATAAATCATGCATTAGAGTAGTCCTTTAAACGTGTAAACCGTGCATAATGAGTGATGAATTAGGGTTAGAATATGCACAATTGAGAGCTCAACACCACTCATCTTTTTTCTTCTTTTCTTCACCTTCGATAAGTAAGAGATCTTCATCAGGGAAGAATGTCTTGAGCAGTTGATAATCTAGGAGGGAGTGAGTGGCAAGATGATCAGCGAGGGCCTGCCCCTTGATTGCCTTCTGAGTGACATAGGTGATGTCGAATTCAGACAGGAGTAGCTGCCATTTAGCTATCCTTCCAGTGAGTGCCGGTTTCTCGAATAGGTACTTAAGTGGATCCATGTGAGTGAGGAGGAGAATAGGGAACGCAATCATGTATTGACGGAGCCGCTAAGTTGCCCAAACTAGGGCGAGGCAAGTCTTCTCGATTGGGGAATACCTGGTCTCGTAGTCGGTGAACTTTCGGCTCAAATAGTATATTGCTTATTCCTTCTTCCCGGTCTCGTCATGCTGGCCGAGGACACAGCCAATGGCTTTTGCTGCTACCAAGATGTATAACAATAGTGGTCATCCAGGAGTGGGCGGCACTAGCACTGGAGGATTCATGAGATATTTCTTGATGCAATCGAAGGCAACTTGGCAATCATCATTCCATTCTTTTGGAACGTTCTTCCGAAGGAGCTTAAATATGGGTTCATAGATAGGTGTGAGCTGTGCGATGAAGCGGCTGATGTATTGAATTCTGCCAAGGAAGCCACGAATTTCTTTCTCTGTTCTAGGAGGGGGCATCTCGATGATTGCTCTGGTTTTGGTTTCGTCGACCCTGATGCCATCCTCGCTCACCATAAAGCCGAGGAGCTTGCCTCCCATTGCACCGAAGACACATTTCTGAGGGTTGAGATGGAGCATGTACTTTTCTAATCTGTTATTTTTTCAGATCTCCAAAGTGTCCTTCAATCGTACGAGATTTGACGATCATATCGTCCACATATGCTTCAAGCTCTTTGTTCATCATGCCGTGGAATAGTGCTGTCATTGCTCGCTGATATGTTGCTCCTGCGTTCTTCAGACCGAACGGCTTTACCCTGTAACAAAAAGTTTCCCAAGGAGTGATAAACGATGTCTTCTCCCGATCTTCAATGGCCATCTTGATCTGATTGTAACCTGAGAACCCGTCCATGAACGAGAAGACCTTGTATCCAGCAGTGTTGTCGACGAGAGTGTCGATATGTGGCAAAGGGAAATCATCTTTAGGACTAACTTTGTTGAGGTCTCGAAAGTCGATGCACATTCAAACCTTACCATCTTTCTTTGGTACTGGTACAATGTTGGCGAGCCATTCAGGGTAGTTGGAGACTACCAAGAATCCCGCATTGTATTACTTAATGACTTCATCTCGGACTTTTAGAGCCCATTCTAGCTTCATTCTTCGAAGCTTCTACTTCACTGGATTCATATCCGGCTTGGTTGGCAGATGGTGTTCAACGAGCTCTTCATCGAGCCCCAGCATGTCTTCATATGAAAAGGCGAAGTTGGACAATCTTGGAGCTAAGAACTCTATCATTCTCTGCTTCATCTCTGGTGGCAATGATTTTCCAGTGCGTACTTCCCTAGGGATCTCAGGTGTCCCCAAGTTTACTATCTCAAAATCATCGACTACAACATTGGCTTTAGATTCGAACTTTCTGAGGAGATCCTCTAGTTCAGGAGCTGGGTCATCATCTTCCTCATCCCGAGCTTCATCCAGACCCATGAGCTTGAAGTCTAATTCGATGTCAAAATCATATGATTCGACTTCAAACTCATGCGACTCTTTAGACAAACTTAGCACATTATTGAATGCAAGAAAAGAAATGTTTTTAGTTTTTAAGAATTTTCTGGAATTGAAGTGCTGGATATTTTTGGTTTTTGAAAGTTTTTAATTTGTTTGGATTTTTGAAATTCACGGGACCTTGAACATGCGGGCATTGCAAACCATGATTGATCCCAACTTGTCCCAAAGTTCCACTCGCTACTTAAATAGGCATTTTTTTTAACCTAGAGCCCTCATATGACTCTCTGGCTTATTCAAAAGTTAGGGGAACGGATGATCATTCAGGACCCCACGCTTCCTCCCCTGAAGAGGTGGGGGTTGATGATTTGGACGAAAAGTCACAGTCTGGCCCAATGACCATGATTTCTCGATGGTTGGGTTCGAGATCTAAGTCGTACTCAGTCCCTCCTGGATCACTTACCTCGCATTGCAGTTCGTCTTGTTCCACAGTAAGACACAAGTTCGAAATCTGGACATTGGACCAATCCAGGGCTGGCCATTTCCCTTTTTTGGTCCAATGAATGGGCTGCTTCTGCCCCTGGCTGATGGTTGATGATGTTGATTCTGTAGAGATGGGCGAGCCGTGCCCCTTGTTGATTGATGTTGAAGTGGGCAGGTTGTGCCCCTGGTTGATCGGATTGAAGTGGGCAAGTTGTGCCCCTGGTTAGGAGCAGGTATCAGAGTACCTTGATCCTGAAGCTGTTATATTTGACTTTCTTCTTCGTCTTCATCCTTCCCTTCTTCTTCCGGAGGCTTAGATGGTTCGAGAATCTAGTCCCATCGAATGGGGGGCCACGTGGCCCAAGCTAGGCTCATCGGGAGGCCTTTGTGTAGTGCAGTAGGTTGATTACCTCCTGGATCTTTGCAAGGTTCTCCTGGCTTGATAAATGGAATGGGAGAGCAACGAAATTTCTTCTTTCTTCTGTCCATGAAGATTGCCCTGTACCCGAGCCCCCATTTGTGTTGATTATATACCAGCGGTATCTTTCTGGACTTGAAATGATTCTTCATTTGATACTTGAGGCTCAAACGTTCTGCTAGTGAAAAGACACGATCCGCATTTATCGGTTCTGGATTGGCGATAACGCTCACGGTCTCGAATTCGAAACTATGAAATGGGATGCCTTCTTCAGAGTGCTGGATGTCGATGATAGGGATATCTGGTTTAGTGGCAGCAGCATTGGAAGGAACGATGATCTCCTTCTCTGCATGGATAGAGATCACTTGATTTCCACAGATGTACTTCACCCGTTGATGCAGGGTTGATGGCACAGCTCCAACCTTGTGCAGCCAAGGCCGTCCGAGCAACATGTTGAAAGAGGCTGATATATTAAGGATTTGAAATGTGATAATAGAGGTTTCTGGACCTATCTATACCTCTATGTCGACCTCCCCTTCTACTGATCGGTGGGTGTTGTCGAATGCTCTAATGCATATGGTGTTAGGTCAAAATGAAGGACTGATTCCCAGACGTTCCGCAGTCTTGAGTGGGCAGACGTTTAAGCTTGAGCCGTTATCGATAAGGACCAGCCGGACACAGAGGTCTTTGTATCGTAAGGTTATGTTGAGGGATCGCCCATGGTTGCGCCCTTCTGGTGGCAACTCATTATCAGTGAAGGTGATGGCGCGCGGAGCCAGGAGTTGTCCGATCATCAATGCTATCATTTCTGGTGCCGTATCGGAGGAGAAGTGAGCATCGCTCAGGGTTTTGGCAAACATTTCTCTATGTATGCGCGATGTGCAAAGTAGCTCCCATACTGAGATTTGAGCAGGGATTGACTTGAGCTGAGTCGCCACATCGTATGCGGCTTCATTTTTGTTACCGAGACCCGAGAGAGTGCCTTTTGGATCTCCTCTATTCTGATTATCTCTTCAGATGCAACGCCCATTAGGATTCTTGTTTTCTACCTCCGCACATTCTGGACAGTGCCACGGGACCTCTTTATAATTTTTCTCTCCTTTGCTTTCTAGGATCACTGGTTTTTGCAACGGTGCTGGTGTGGGTAGCAGATCTTCCTCATATGGAGCTTTTGCCTTGAGGACTACATTGTTGCCTGTGCTAAAGGGATAATATCAAGGCTTGTCTTTATAGATCACATAAGGTTACGGTCTTGGCTTGACCATTCCTGGAGCAGGAGGTTCCCACGGGATGAACACTGGTCCTCTTGATATAGCAGGGGGTTTCTCTGTTCGTCCAGCTGTCGTAGTGTGATTGACACATTTTCGGGATTTGCCCCTTGCAATACGACTAGCTTGATTGGAGAAGCCCCTTCCAGGACAATGGGTTCTTGCTGCTGATGAGTATGATCCCTTCATTGCGGATTGGATTGTTCTTAGATTAGAGTTGCCCCTTGCAAAATGACAGGTTCGTATGTGGGCTCGATGTATGACTGTGCTCCTTCCAAGATGACTGGCTCCCAACATGAATGGCTGTAAGGTGCCCTTTGAACAACTGGTACATCATATGGAGATGCTCCTTCGAGCACTAACGGCTTGGAGACTGAAGGAGAAAAGGGGTTTGCCCCTTGCAAGACAGGAGGGGAACTTGTTGGCTCATAAGTGTAGGCATGAATGGACTGGATAGGGGAGAAGAAGCGATCGAGGCGCTCTCCTTCTTCTATACTGTTGACGGCAGGGCCACGAGATGAACTGGGGTCCGTCGGATGCTGAGGCAGAGGATTCTGAAGGATGTTGGTGGTAGCTGCTGAAGGAGTTCCAGGGACCGAGATGACGATCTTTCGATCGTCAATCAGATCTTGTATGGCATTCTTCAGAGTCAAGCATCGATCAGTGGTGTGACCACACCCTTGATGGTAAGCACAATACTCATTTTCTCAGTAATTTGGAGGCAGGGAATTTGGAGGAGGCCTGGGTGCCATCAGAGTGAGTAACTACTTCTGTACTAGCATGGCCATGACTTAACTGAGTGGCTAAGTGAGAGGAGTGAATTTTCTGACCTCCCGGTAATTCTGCCTATTCTTATATGAGTATTGGCCATTCCCTCTGAACTGCTGCTGCTGCTGCCGAGGTGGTTGTAGCTGTGGTTGAGGATTTGGTCGTGGTTGATATCTCTAAGGTTGGTGTTGAGCCTGATTCTGCTGATACTGTTGACGTCCCTGTGGGGGAGTATATTGTCTGTCCGGCAACGGCGCCAAAAACTTGTTCACTCCCCAAGTGTAGGGTTGCGAAGTAGTAATAATTCGGAAAGACCGAGTAACGTTCCCACAGAGATTTATGAATGGGTATTCTCAGATTTTGTCTAAAACAACTAGTAATTAAGATCATATTAAGAACTAAAGCTAGAAAATAGTGATTTGGGTTTAAACAGTGAATGTGTAAGGTAATATCAATCTAAAAAGGCACTAGAGCGCCAAGGATCCACTTTTGATAAGTTTCAATGCATCAACACAACTATGTCTCTCATAACTCAATCGGAATCGAATTCATATCTCTATCCGATTGGAATATAGAGCGGTTCAATCAACAATTATCCAAAACAGTTGCTTATTTATTGATTCAATTCCCACATCAATGCTTAGGCCTTGGGCACACTCAATTGTGTAAGCCAAGCCTCTTCCCAATCTAGTTGAGATTCACAACCATAGCTTTCATCAAATCCTGTCACTAGACTTGATTACAACTAATGATTAGAACTCTAATCAAATCAAAATCAATCAGCAAATAGCTATTTCAGATTATAATAAAAAGATAAGAACTTTAGTTAAATGAGTTCCCACATGAAAATCAGGCCATTGCATACAAGGCAATCAAAGAATCTACCATGCCCGGGGTCGATGGTAGATCAATGAACTACACAAGCATAACTAATGCTCAAAAGCTAAGATACTAAGCTTAGAATCACTAAGAATCACATGAGCCTGGAGTCATTAAGAGATCAAAGTAAAAAACCAAACTAGCACTTGATTCAAACTCATATTGAACTAAAATTCTTCAATTAAAACATAAAAGGAAACCTAGGTTGCATCAATCCATCAAAAACGAATAAAAAACTTCACCTCTTAGCCCTAGCTAAGAGGTTTTAGTTCATCTCTAACATCCTTGAACTAAAAAGCCTCAAAAACATAAAAATAACTAAAACAGGAAGAAAACTAAGAAACTCGAAGTAGAATCCGTCTCCTAAGCAATCCCCACGTCCTAGCCTCCTTTAGAATGAAGGGAAGAAGTCCTTTTATAGCTTGGAGGCGTCCATTGCGTAAGAAACTTCCAGATTGCGCATAAAATTACGCACTTGCGCAGAGAATTTCGACGCCCGATTTGGAAAGCTCGCTGTTTACGCAGGGCCGACCGGTCTGGACCAGTCGGACTGGGCTGGCAGACCGGTCACGACCGGTCTGGCCTGTTCTGGTTCAGTCCAGCGTGCTCTAGAAAACCTCAGTCCTGTTGGCCGACCGGTCTTGACCGGTCGGATTGTATAGTTCTTCCTCCAGCAGTCTTTCAATGATGTGGCCTACCGGTCTTGACCGGTCTAGGACCCTTTTCTTCTCTTTTTTTCTTTCTTTGTTTCTTCTTTTCTCTTCTCTCCTTGCTTTGTCTTTCTTTGGTCCTCCTTCATCCTTCATCCAATGGTCTTCAATGCTCCTAAAGAGTTCTATTTAGCCTTTAATTGGTGAAATCTCCATCTTGTTCCTACAATCACAAATCATGCATTAGAGTAGTCCTTTAAACATGTAAACCGTGCATACTGAGTGATGAATTGGGGTTAGAATATGCACAATTAAGAGCTCAACACACCCCCTCAACCAGCATTTTGCTAGTCCTTAGCAAAACATGCATGAAACAAGTTTCATTCTCCAAAACCCAACTCTCCTCTAGAAACTATTCTTCTATACATTCCAAGACACACAAGCATAAAAATCAGAGAAATTAGGTGATAAATGTTGAAACCTTAAACTCTCAGAACATAATAAGTGTTTATATGAAATTCCCGCTGATTGATTGATAAATAGAAGAACTTGAACAAATTCAACCTAGTGTGCATAGTGAAGGTTCATCTCATGAGTTTCCGGGATTATCTTCTTCATGAATCAACTAAACTATAGATCTCAAGGTGCATAGAGCAACAACAAGCCTATGACAGGAATTTGCCTTACCGTCCTTCCGACGACTTTCACACTACGTCCCATTTCTGGCTTTGGTTACGAGTAGACCATCCCTCGGTTGGTAGTAGGTAGCCCTAATTGAAATTTTCCACCATTTTCCATCATTCGCAATTTCATCCTTCCTTTTCCTTTTTCTTTTACATTAGATAGGATTTTTAGAAATCCATGTCTTTTGTTATTTTTCCATGGACAAGGATGGACAAAGTACCCCGGCTTGGTTTCTCAATACCTTAAATCAAGGTTTAGTTAATCCACAAATCACATAATCCTTTCAAATCATGAAAATCGTGTAATGCGAACTAGGTGTAAAAGGTGTTCAAATTTTTCTATCAATCATAAAAATAGGTGAATTCACATATAAAACCATTATATTATGAGAAATTCAAAGCTTGCAACATCCCTCACTTCGTATCTCATCTTCTTATACCCATGCTATCTCGAATGCATAGAATCAAATTTTTCCAAAAGAGTTTTGAATTTTAGAAAAATCAAAAAATTTCTACATCATTGCTCGAAATGTCACAAAAGCTAGCAGATTCATCATCTAAGGAATCTCTCACCCCCCAACCAAAACTTTACATTGTCCTCAATGTAATAAAATATGCAATATGCATGACATGAGAGCAATGACATAAAACAAAGGAGAGTGAGAAAGAGAGATATCACCTGAAGCATATATTTCATGGCAAGATTGGCTTTTGGAGATGGATTACTTCACAACTAAATCAACTATCAAAGCAAATCCTAATGGGAAAGCATTCTAGAAAATAATCCTCCGTCAGACTAGGAGGTTAATCCCAACAACTCATCCAAAAGCATAAAGTCAAGCAGAATCATTAGATGGATCAAAAGGTTTCGCAGTAAGGTCATCCAATATCCTGCTTTGCAATGTACATGTGTGTGAGTGATCGAGATAAGCCACTCAAAATCCCAAAAAGGAATTTCAGCGGGTTCCTTAATGTTTTCACCACATGTATAAGAGGAGACATCATCATATTTATCAGAAAAAATATGTCTCCATTCAGATTTTCCTTGAAGTTGATATTGCAAGTAAGGATCATCCCAAGGTTGGTGGAGTTCGATACGTATGATCCACAAAGGTGTGGAAATATGAATTGATTTTTCAACACAAAAAGGTATTGTTTCCACATCCTTCTCTCGGCTAGCGTCATATACTGAAGCCGACTCTAAAAGTGTGACCATATCCCTTATCATGTCATCGTTCTCATCAAGGGAGTAAGTCTCATCTTCGTCTAAGTGACCGGAGTAAAAAGGTGAGAGGGATTCATCTTCCACAATATAATTGATCATATTTATTTCGTGGATCTCCTCATCTTCATCCTCTTGTTGGTTGTCAATATTGAAAGCATTTAATTCAATTGTCATATTGCCAAAAGACATTTGTATGACCCCACTCCTACAATTTATGATAGCGTTTGATGTAGCTAGGAATGGGCGGCCAAGTATGACAAGAATTTGGGGGCCAATATTAACCATGGGTCATGTGTCCAAGACAATAAAGTCCACCGGGTAGTAGACTTTGTCAACTTGGACAAGGACGTCCTCAATTACCCCTCTCGGAATACGAATCGATCGGTCAGTAAGTTGTAATGTGGTTTTAGTGGGTTTTAATTCACCTAAACTCAATTGTTCATAGACCGAAAAAGGAATTAAGTCTATACTTACCCCTAGATCAAGTAGAGCATGTTTCACCCAGTAGTCTCCAATCACACATGATATTGTTGGACAACCGAGATCTTTGTATTTCTTGGGCATCCCGTGGTTGATAATGGCACTTACATTCTCTGTCAAAAATGCCTTCTTTTGTACATGTATTTTTCTTTTGACCGTGCAAAGGTCTTTTAAAATTTTGCATATGACGGTATTTGTTTAATGGCATCCAACAATGGGATGTTGATTTTGACTTGCTTGAAAACCTCCAAAAATTCCTGATATTTATCTTGAGATTTGGCTGAAATCAAGCGTTGGGGGAATGGAGCAACGGGCCTATATTCTTTCAATGGCTCTTTTTCATTCATAGCGGTGCTAGGTCCATCATCCTCTTTGGAAGATACCGGATCATTAGGCGTTGAGGCCTTCACCGGGTCAGATTTTTCAATAATTTTACCACTTCTAAGAGTGGTGATGGCCTTAGCATGTTCCATGTGTTGGTTAGAGGAACTAGGCATGCTTATTTCGCATTGAGGTTTCGGATTTGGTATGGGTTGGGCTGGAAGAATCCCTTCCCTTGCGTTTAAGCGAGCCTTGATTTCCTCCACCGAATTTTTAAGCTCAAGCATTATCGTATGATTGGATTGATTTATTTGAGCTTGACCTTCCATGATGCTTTCAATGTATCCTCTATAGGCATTTGAGGTGGGGCCATAGGAATTTGCATTGGGGGCCCCTTTGAGGATTACTTTGATTAGCCGTATTTCCATTCGCCCAATTGAAGTTAGGGTTGTTTCTCCAACTAGAATTGTTCGTGTTTGAATTTGGAGTACTAAAAGGTCATTGATAACTATTCAAAGCATTCGATTGTTCAAATAAAAGTTCTCAAAACGCATAGATTGTTGGACAATCCGGCATTTAATGCACATTAGAAGCACAAATACCACAAATAGTTTCAACAGCCCCCCTTTGTTGGGTTGTGTCCACTTTCTTCAGTTCCATCTCCTCGACCTTTCGTGTGAGTTTAGCCACTCTAGAACCTAGATCATCTTGCTCATCTAAAACATAAATTTCTCCTTTTTCCTTGGCTTGGGGTTGTTTTGAACTTGTTGGCTTAGATGTATCCCATGCTTGTGTATTTTCAGCCAACATGTCAAAATAATCCCAAGTTTCCTCCGTTTCCTTATTCATGAACTCCCCATTGCACATCATCTCCACAAATTGGCGCATGGTTGAGTTCAATCCATCATAGAAGAAACTAATTAACCTCCACCGTTCATAGCCATGATGTGGGCATGCATTTAATAGCTCATTATTACCTTTCCCAACATTGGAAAAAGGTTTATTCTTCTTTTTGGGCGAAGTTCATTATGGACCTTCTTAGTGAATTGGTTCGATGAGTAGGGAAGAATTTTTTAAGAAATTCCCTAATCATCTCAGCCCATGTCCCAATAGACCTTGGCCTTAAAGAATGTAGCCATGATTTGGCCTTCTCTTTTAAGGAAAAAGGGAACAATTTAAGTTTTATTGTATCCTTGGTCACATTGTCATAGTTTATTGTGGCAATAACCTCTTCAAATTCCTTAATATGTAGATACGTGCTCTCAAAGTCGAGTCCATAGAATCTAGGAAGAAGTTGGATCAATCCCGGTTTAAAATCAATATTTCCCACATTGTGAGGGAAAATTATGCAAGAGGGAGTACTCATCCTAGCTGGTTGTAAATAGTCACGTAAAGTTCTGGGTTGAGGTACATCCCCCACTTCATTCTCATCCAATTTAGTAAGGTTTGGGGCTGGATTTTGATGTTGATTTACCCCTTGATTTGGTTGATTTTCAGCCATCTCTCTAGTAATTTCAGGAAAATTTTGATGTTTTCTAACTCGAGGCTCTCTATCAATCCCTTCAACAATTACTCCGTCATGATTGAGTCGGTTATTAGAATCCCGAGCCCAATGTGACATGCAAATCCAAAAAGAATGAAACAAAAAGGAAAAAGAATTCTTCCTTCCTTCCTTTACTCCTTCTAAGACTTAAGCACAAGGTGTCTTGCAATGGCTAAGCCAGAAGCAAGGACAGAGACCGATTTCTCCTGGTCAATAGGGGTTCAGAGAACTCCCCACCCACTCTTTGAGTCTTTTGAGAAAAGTGCAGAAAAAGAAGAAAGAGGAATAAGGTTGAGAAGAGAAATCTCTGAGCACAAGGTGATCCAAGACGGAAGAGCCGACCAATAGGAATCCAAGTGGCACAAGGCCAACCTATCAGAGATCCAAAAGGAGTCTCCACCCACTCTACTGAAATTGCGGTTTTACCACTTATAGAGATACTCGGAGATATGTCTAAGGACCTAGAGGGGGGGTGATTAGGACCTTATCAAATTCTTTTCGCCTACTAATATATTTTATTAAATAAACAAAGTACGCAATAACACTTAGGCTTCTAAGCCAAAGTGGGTCCAATCACAAGACTAGCATAAGGTTAAACAATAAGCAATCCTAGTCTAAAACATGCATAGGTAAATAAAATATTCAACTAATCAAGATACTAACCTATGCAACTTGTGTAGACTTATGAGAGTGGATCAATGAGCTCAAGTCTACACAACTAGTGAAGGTACATCTTGTGTGTGGATGAGCCTAATAAGTGCCTAGCATACATTCATATCAAGCATTCATAATTAAACAATTAAACTAACAATGCTTAAGATATAAATGTGCTCAAGAACAATCACAAACACAAGGATGTATAGTGGTTCAGCTACTTGTCTACTCCACTCCCGGTTCAAGTACTCAACCCCTTTGAGCACACCGGCATCCACTATTGGAGGTTTTAAATGAGATTCACCTCTCAACCTTTACACGGAGGTTTTACCGGTTCACCTCTCAATCATAACTGGAGTTTTAGACATAGGCTAACTCTCAACCCAACGCACGTTTACTCCCGTGTCGGAGACTCTCCCTTAGAGACTTAGTTTAGGCCCGGCTAACGGGCCAAGGAACGGCTAACGTCCCTAGGTCGAGTTTGACAAATAAACTCTAAATGGACTCTCAATAGAGACAACCTACTTGTCAGATGAGCCCCTTGTATAGCGCCGGATTGGGTTGCTTGATCTCCGCTCTCCCGTGCTTTAATCAGCTTCCCTTGCTCCCACGATTGTGTTGCCGTTGCGTCGCCAATGCCTCAGCCACACTTGATCAAACACCTTGCATGCGATGCCTTTGAGATGCCCAAGGTGCTAGGATAATAGGTTTGAGAACTCTACAACTAATAGGAATGGGTTGCCTAGAGTCTCTTTCCTACAACGATCTCATCTTAGAGTTTTGGACAAGGATTTCTCAATCAAGAAGCTTCCAAACTCTAGAGATCAAGAGGGGATGAAGGTCAGTGTTGAACCTCCAATTTATACATTGCATTGCCCATTACATGACATGGTATGCATGGTTTTCATGATTAAAAGGCCCATCTAATGCATGTTTTGTGATTGTAGGGATGAGAGCGGACTTCACTCAATTAGAGACCAAAAAGGGGCCATTTGGAGCCTTTGATGAAGGCCCAAGGTGGACCAAAGAAAGAAGAAAGCAAAGAGAGAGGAAGGAGAGAAGAAAAGAAAGAAGAAAAACAAGCAAAACTGGGTCCGATCGGTCAAGACCGGTCGGCCAAGAAGGCCCGACCGGTCATGACCGGTCGGATGCACTCCCTGGAGCAAGGCCAGCTTTGTCCGACCGGTCATGACCGGTCGGCCAGCCCTGTCCGACCGGTCGTAACCGGTCGGCCATGCAAAGTTCAACTTCCAGATTGCATACAGCAGGCCATTCCCATTTTTGGTTTTTCAGACCACTTTTTTGAAGCCATATTGATGATATTTGGAAATCCAACACATCCATGTCGAAGAGGAGCTCGACGCCGAACTAACCCAAGTGGTTTCGTGTCGATCGGACTACGGATTGATCGTGGTGGCCAAAACAATACGAACTGTCCAGAAAGTTCCAGATTTCGCTGTTCCACTCTGGGCCGGTCCAGGTGACCCATCATTGATGATATGAAGAATCTACTTTGACCATCTTTTAGAACACATCCATATATGAATAACCACAAAAGTTTCAGATCAAAAGGATGTGTGGTTTGATCGTACCGGTTGAAGAAAGATGGACCATCCAGAAAGATCTAACTGCGCAGAGTTTATAAAAGCCCGAAGTGTTCTAATTTTCAGACCATATTCTGGGATTGTTTTGGACAATCTAATCCATATATCATGTAGAGGATGAAGTTTTCTACCAATGTTCAAAATTTGGGATCAATCCGACATCTGTACACTCCGGAGCGTTGAAAGCAAGATGACTGGTTCTGAAGGTACCCAAAGTGCGCGATTTTGAGAGGCGGTCGGTGATGTGATTGGTGGGCCCATTCAGAGAATAATCTTGGAAATCTAAATCATCTATTTGGAAGATCACATTACAAGGAAGCTACAAACCAAATTTGAAGGCAATCCGACCATTGGTTAAGCCGTACCAGGCGAAACAAATTCTGCTATGTTGCTGTACTATTGCTGCACTATAAAAGGAGGTGCTCTCTTCTATTCCAAATCAACCAAGGACGTGGGGAGCAAGGAGTTCAAGTCCCAGGAGGCTACCTAGCCTCCTACAGCTAGTTTTTCTTCCTTTTCTTAGTTCTAGTTCTAGTTTTAATATGCTTTTCCTTAGCTAACCTCTTAGCTAGAGCTAGAGGTGAAATTTGTAGTTGGTTTCAATGCTTTAATTCTTTTATTTCAAGTACCCTTTTCTTAATTTTGGATTTTGAATTTATAGTTTGAATAAAGTTTGGTTTTTTAGAAGTTTTGTGAGAGTTTGTGTGCTCAGGACATGAGTTCCTTGCAATTCTCTAAGATTACCATGATTGGGTTGTTTGAATTCGAATTGTAGTAACCCTTGAGCATGCCATAGTCCATAGGCATGGCTGTTACTCCGAAGGCTACAAGTTCAAGTTCTATGTGCTTCATCAGAACTAGAAATCTGATTTCCAGATTTAAGTGGGATTGTTGTGCTTAAATGTTATATCTTCCAATTAGATGAGAGATAGGACTTTGATTCTAATTGTGTTGTACTTGGATGAATGGATTGGCATTGGACTACTACAAGTGTATCCCTGATGCTCTAGTTCTTCTTATTTTCAGATTTTCCTATTTCATGTGAAAAACTACTTTCTTAAATTTCTTAGATTCTAGTTATTAGAGTACTTGGAATTGTTTACTTCTTTCCTTGTGGATCGACCTCGGTCTTACCGAGATTTATTACTACATCGCAGCCTTACACTTGAGGCGAGCGAACAGTCATCTTCTTCATGAGCTTGGAATGCTCTAATCTTGTGTTAAAGCACAAGGAAGATGCCTTGCATAGGTTGGGAATGAGCCTCAAATGGTCTCCTACAATGGTGGCTTCACTCCTAAAAAAATCCCCTATACAATGCCCAAAAACCGAGCTCTATATGTAAGAAAGGAGAGCTCCAACGGTCATAAAACGGGCAGAAAACGGCTCTGAGCCGACCTGTCCCGACCGGTCCCGACCGGTCGGATCCCCTTGCTGAAGGTATTCACAAATTATACAGGCCGACCGGTCAAGACCAGTCGGCTCACCTTGCTGGACAGGCTATTGAATCCAGGCCGACCGATCTTGACTGGTCGGCTATGCTTGCTGGAACACATAGTGAAAACAGGCCGACCGGTCTTGATCGGTCGGCTGTGCTTGCTGGAGACAAATTTTCTCCTGGCCGACCGGTCTTGACCGGTCGGTTGCCCAGCCATATTCTTCACAGCAAGCTGCTGTGGGTCTGGCCGACCGGTCTTGACCGGTCGGACCAGCCTGGTTCAGCACAGCTGTATGCTGACCCAATCCTCTCTCAACCCTCAAGCAATGGCCAAGTTTTGGGTGCACTTTTGGGACACCTAGGGCCATTCTATGATGAATAAATGTTCCCTAATATGGTCAAGGTCATCAAAGAAGAAAAGGGGTTTGGTTTTGGTCAAGGTTAAGGCACCAAGGCATCATGTTTTACCTGATTCTTCTTCCTTGATGCAACGAGGCCATCTGAGTCTTTGGTCTTCGTCTTCATTGGGCTCAACCAACACTAGACTCACTGACGTAAGTGATTGACAAACAAGGTGCACTAGTATGCCACGGAAAGTGCACTAACATCTACAAGAGATGAATATGGTAGGAATGAGTAGGAGAAGAAGAAGAGTAAGGTTAGAACAACAAAACCTGATTTGTGACTTAAGATGCCTTCTTCTTCTTCAACTTCTTAAAAATCCTTGAATTAGACCTATGTTAGAATCCTGCAAAACTCAAAACAAAGTAAGTTATTATTTAGAAGAAAACCTACTCTAGAAAGCAAAACAAATCCTAAGCCTATCTTAACACAATCTTAACTAAAAGTTATTTCAGAAAAATCTAAAAATACTGCATAGAAATCCCCGGCAACGATGCCAAAAAATTGTTCACTCCCCAAGTGTAGGGTTGCGAAGTAGTAATAATTTAAAAAGACCGAGTATCGTTCCCACAGAGATTTATGAATGGGTATTCTCAGATTTTGTCTAAAACAACTAGTAATTAAGATCCTATTAAGAACTGAAGCTAGAAAATAGTGATTTGGGTTTAAACAGTGAATGCGTAAGGTAATATCAATCTAAAAAGGCACTAGAGCGCCAAGGATCCACTTTTGATAAGTTTCAATGCATCAACACAACTATGTCTCTCATAACTCAATCGGAATCGAATTCATATCTCTATCCGATTGGAATATAGAGCGGTTCAATCAACAATTATCCAAAACAGTTGCTTATTCATTGATTCAATTCCCACATCAATGCTTAGGCCTTGGGCACACTCAATTGTGTAGGCCAAGCCTCTTCCCAATCTAGTTGAGATTCACAACCATAGCTTTCATCAAATCCTGTCACTAGACTTGATTACAACTAATGATTAGAACTCTAATCAAATCAAAATCAATCAGCAAACAGCTATTTCGGATTATAATAAAAAGATAAGAACTTTAGTTGAATGAGTTCCCACATGAAAATCAGGCCATTGCATACAAGGCAATCAAAGAATCTACCATGCCTGGGGTCGATGGTAGATCAATGAACTACACAAGCATAACTAATGCTCAAAAGCTAAGATACTAAGCTTAGAATCACTAAGAATCACATGAGCCTGGAGTCATTAAGAGATCAAAGTAAAAAACCAAACTAGCACTTGATTCAAACTCATATTGAACTAAAATTCTTCAATTAAAACATAAAAGGAAACCTAGGTTGCATCAATCCATCAAAAACGAATAAAAAACTTCACCTCTTAGCCCTAGCTAAGAGGTTTTAGTTCATCTTTAACATCGTTGAACTAAAAAGCCTCAAAAACATAAAAATAACTAAAACAGGAAGAAAACTAAGAAACTCGAAATAGAATCCATCTCCTAAGCAATCCCCACGTCCTAGCCTCCTTTGGAATGAAGGGAAGAAGTCCTTTTATAGCTTGGAGGCGTCCATTGCGTAAGAAACTTCCAGATTGCGCGTAAAATTACGCACTTGCGCAGAGAATTTTGACGCCCGATTTGGAAAGCTCGCTGTTTACGCAGGGCCGACCGGTCTGGACCGGTCGGACTGGGCTGGCCGACCGGTCACAACCGGTCTGGCCTGTTCTGGTTCAGTCCAGCGTGCTCTGGAAAACCTCAGTCCTGTTGGCCGACCGGTCTTGACCGGTCGGATTGTATAGTTCTTCCTTCAGCAGTCTTTCAATGAAGTGGCCGACCGGTCACGACCGGTCGGGCTTCCTTTGGCCGACCGATCTTGACTGGTCTAGGACCCTTTTCTTCTCTTTTTTTCTTTCTTTGTTTCTTCTTTTCTCTTCTCTCCTTGCTTTGTCTTTCTTTGGTCCTCCTTCATCCTTCATCCAATGGTCTTCAATGCTCGTAAAGAGTTCTATTTAGCCTTTAATTGGTGAAATCTCCATCTTGTTCCTACAATCACAAACCATGCATTAGAGTAGTCCTTTAAACATGTAAACCGTGCATAATGAGTGATGAATTAGGGTTAGAATATGCACAATTAAGAGCTCAACAACAGCAGGGCCACGAGATGAACTGGGGTCCGTCGGATGCTGAGGCAGAGGATTCTGAAGGATGTTGGTGGTAACTGCTGGAGGAGTTCCAGGGACTGAGATGACGATCTTTCGGTCGTCAATCAGATCTTGTATGGCATTCTTCAGAGTCAGGCATCGATCAGTGGTGTGACCATGCCCTTGATGGTAAGCACAATACTCATTTTCTCAGTAATTTGGAGGCAGGGGATTTGGAGGAGGCCTGGGTGCCATCAGAGTGAGTAACTGCTTCTGTACTAGCATGGCCATGACTTAACTGAGTGGTTGAGTGAGAGGAGTGAATTTTTTGACCTCCCTGTAATTCTGCCTATTCTTATATGAGTATTGGCCATTCCCTCTGAACTGCCGCTGCTGTCAAGGTGGTTGTGGTTGTGGTTGAGGATTTGGTCGTGGTTGATACCTCTGAGGTTGGTGTTGAGCCTGATTCTGCTGATACTGTTGACGTCCCTGTGGGGGAGTATATTGGCTGTCCTGAGCAGTGGCGATGATGTTATTTACCTCTGTCGAGAGAGGAGGAGAACCGCTGCGGTTTCCGGTCCCATATCTGATGGGTCTTCCTTCCACTCTGTTCCTTTTGACTGGAGTGGCTTGATGAGGCCATGAGGAGATTGTCCCAGCACGGATTCCTGCTTCAACTTGCTCTCCAGGACGAATTAACAGTGAAAAATTCGCATATGGATGCGAGATGAGATATCCAGATATGCCATGATATGTTGAATGAACAATCATGGAGATTTGTTCTTTGTCGTCGATAGGTGTCCGTATTCTGGCTGCCATAGCTCGCCAACGTCCCACATAAGCTGATAGTGTTTTGTCACTCATTTGCCTGAGAGCCGCGAGGTCGGCTCTTCTGGATGCCATGTTGAGATTGTATACGAATCTGTCGACGAAAGCTTGGGAAAGTTGTTCCCAAGTCCTGATACGGTGGCAGTCTAATGATGTGTACCAGTCTAGGGCATCGCCCTTCAGAGAATTTTGGAACACGCGAATGAGGGCCCCTTCATTTCCTGAGATTGCACTCAGCTCTCCACAGAAGGCCTTGAGATGTGCTGTGGGACAACCGCTGCCGTCGTATCTTTTGAATTTTGGTACCTCAAAGTTTTGAGGTATCTGAGCATCTGGGAAAGGACACAAGTCTCTGAACTTGGTCGAAGGTAGATCGATTCCTTGTTGTCACTGAAGCTGATTTTGCAAGATCTGGAACTGCTCCCGTAACTCGTCCAATCCTGGGTGATCTGTTCGAATGACTGGTGCCTCTCGGAGTAAGGCACATTCCTCTTCGGCATAGTGGTCGATGTCATCAACCCTATGGGCTTGTTAAAATTGATTCGATGATTGAACTGGATTCTGACGAACTTGTGCTTGAAAGGACTGTAACTAAACTGGAGTCTGTACTGAAGATTGAGCTCGAATTTGCTGCAAATTAACTGGAGATTGCTAAATTGAAGATTGCTAAAAATTAACTGGAGTTTGCTGAATTGAAGATTGCTGAAAATTAACTGGAATCCCATCGGCAGGGATGTGCTGGAATTGAAAAGTGCTCCTGTTCGTAGGAGGCTGAGATGTTGGGAAGTGACCCCCTTGTTGGGTATTCGCCACTGTCCGTTGATTGATGTGGGCTTGACACTGACCCCCATTGTGGGCATTCACCAGTGCTGTCCTTGCTGCTGGAAATTGAATTGAAATCCCATCGGCGGGGACAT
Source organism: Liriodendron chinense (assembly GCA_003013855.2). Taxonomy (NCBI): domain Eukaryota; kingdom Viridiplantae; phylum Streptophyta; class Magnoliopsida; order Magnoliales; family Magnoliaceae; genus Liriodendron; species Liriodendron chinense. The sequence goes on along the minus strand of PVNU02000101.1, from coordinate 104,969 downwards.
GCTGAGAAAGAAAATGAGTCCCATCGGCGGAGACATGTTGAAATCTACTGAGATTGTTGTTTGCAAGATTGACTGGAAGCTTACTGGAAGTTCCTATGACAGGAACATTCTGAGACGGTCTTGTTGTCGCAGGAAGATATTGAGGAGGATGCCCCATAGCGACGGGCTGAGATGACTTTTGTCGGTAGTCCTGGGTAGACTCCGATGGTTGTGCTTGATTTGAACTGGAGGCAGGAAGGACCCTGCATGGCTACTGAGATTGCTGACCTGGGCCAGCTTGATTGTTGGCTGTTGCTGTAGCTTGTGCTTACATGAATTGCAAGAGCATTTCTTGCATTGCTCTCATTCCTTGTGTTAATTCTTTCATGATTGGCGTATTCTCAATTGGTTGTTGCGCTGGAGGTTGCGCTTGGGTCATTTCAAGAGCGGGGAAGAGGTGAGCTTCCTCTTCATGGTCGGACATGGCTTGCTGAGCCCGAGTGCGGATTATGCTGCGGAAGGGAAGTTTTTTCCGAACACGTTGAGCCCGAGGAGGCGCAATGGTGAGGACTATACTATACTCTTTTTTTTTTAGTTTTGGGATTTTCTATTTTTTTTTTTTTTGTGGGTAGAATGCTATATAGATGAGATTGTATGAGGACTAATGACTTTCAAGTACAAGAGGGATTCTGTTTTTCAAGTCGGATCGCAACAAGTGGGACTAGCATATCCCTAGCAGAGTCGTCATTCAGTGGACGCTCGCCATTCCGCGCTCCCGCGACGTTCTCCCTTCCCTTTCGACAAGGAAGAGGGGTGCATGCGCGCGAATCGCCGTTTGTGCCACTGGCTTGCTTCATTCTCGAGGGCTTTGTTCGGTAGTCGTGTTAAGCTGGATGTATTTAGATGAGTTTGTGTAAGACCAGAGTCGCCACTAGCCAGTTACTTCGAATCTACAGTCGGCTAGACCCCGTAGAAACGTTAGAGAAGGGGATCCAAAGATTCCTTACTCTAAAATGACTCTTTTTTATTTGCGGCTAGAGATTCGAGGTAAGGGATCACGGTTACAGGGTGGGAAGAGGTTAAGCACCCCACACACTGCCCGTACCAAAGTACGGTCTCTACTTCACAGAATCGAACTAATACTTAAAAGTCTATTTTAATCCTCGTACATTCCCATAGATGATATGATACATGAATTCCGGTCTGAACAGTAAGATTTTTTTATGGGCAAGTTTCCATTAACAGGTAAGCCCAGAGCATACGATCTAACTGACAGGTGCTTTATGCGGGATGCATGCTGTGTGTTTGAATGATCAAAGTGCTTGTAGTGACTGATGTATGAATGCAGGCCTGAACAGTAAGAGTTTTTGATGGGCAGGTTTCCATTAACAAGCAAGCCCAGAAAATACGCTCGAACTGACAGGTGCTTTATGCGGAATGCATACTGTGTTTGAATGATCAAAGTGCTTGCCACTACCAGAAAAATGACTTTTCCCGACGGCCGAAAGCCGTCGGCAAATGGCTTTCCCGACGGCTTTTAGCCGTCGAATGGGCCGTCGGGAAAGGGAGCGTCACAATTGCTTTCCGACGGTTATGGGCCGTCGGAATTTCCGACGGCTATAAGTCGTCGGTCGGCCGTCGGAATTACCGACGGCGATAATCCGTCGCTTGACCGTCGGAAATGCCGACGGTGTGGAGCCGTCGGAATTCTCGACGGTGATTAGCCGTCGGAAATTTTAACGGTCGTAATCCTTCGGAAATACCGACGGCTCCACACCGTCGGAATTTTCGACGGTGATTAGCCGTCGGAAATTTCGACGGTCGTAAACCTTCGGAAATTCCGACGGCTCAACACCGTCGGAATTTCCGACGGTTTATGACCGTCGGCGTTGCTTTAGAATTTGAAAAAAAAACTGTTGGCAAATGCATGGCCACACGTGCACCTAGAAAAGTTCCTTAAAGCAATTCATAAGAGTTGATACAGCATTTAAGCATGGCCAACCATTAGTATTTAAGCAATTAATATTTTAAATATGTTTCGCATCTGTATGCAGATTGTAGAGTGCCTTGTTTGTGACAACTCAAAAGTGTTGTAAAAAGACAATGAGTGAGATAAGACCAAGTAACTTACAATAAGAGTTGATACAGCTGCAATCGCCAGGCTAGTAAATGCTATAGAGGTCTACATGAATGAGAATGACTCATCACATCAGTATAAATAACTGCAGTCAAACCATATCTTACAATTACTGAAATGGTACACAAGCATTTGGTGTAAAGCAATTCATATGCCATAGAAAGAACATGATTATTACAAAGCAAAATCTTCGTCTCTCTTTTGCAAAGGGTGATGGGAATTTTATTTGTTTTAACTAGTTTGTATAACACATATTATCTCGAGTAATGATCACTTCAGTCTTATTTGATTGAGTACATGCATGCCTCTAGCTTACAGATGTATGCCATGTTTCTCTGCTCATCAGTTGAAGAAAAAAAAAACAGCAATTAATATTTTGAAACATCAAAATCCACTAGAATATCAAAGATGAGCAACCTCTCTCTCTCTCTCTCTCTCTCTCTCTCTCTCTCTCTCTCTCAATCTCTCTCTCTCAAAAACAAAACTAATGCTGTTGTTAGATGTTTTTCTTCCGAGGCATTTGATAAAAAGCATAAAAATTTCAAATCTTAATATTACATCCATGAGAATTCCAAATGAAATCCTTCAAGCAAATGTTATCAGTTCTAGAATTTTACAATTGTATGCTTTTGCTGTTGAGAATATTTGTAAGGAGAATTTCAAAGACATCATTCTCAAATCTATGTTAATGACATTACAACACAATAGTAAGATGCAAATTGCAACAATCCAGTGATCCAAACTGTTCTTCAGGTGGGACACTATCCAAAAGTTGCACATTTTATTAAAACTGTCCAAGATGGCTGACTTGACGACTCTGATCTTGTGCAATTTGCTACATGTACAAGAAGAGAGCCATTGATAAGTTGCATGAAAAAAGGAAAAAAAAAAGAAAGAAAGAAAGCAACAAGCACTACATATGCAATCAAATTTGGCTTTTGATTGTCCATTCGTAGCTACTGTATCGTAGTGAGGCCCACCATTTGAGATAGGTCATGTAGACATTTAGAAATGGGTCCCATGCTGCCCAATTTAGCTCAATTTGTAGTAGGGATTGTAGTTACATAGGTGGAAAACAAAAGTCATCATAGCAATCAGTATATACAAATACAATATATACAGGTGAGGAAACAATTGAGGTTGGCTAATCAGGGATGCATTTAAAAGGCGGCCCATTTTCTATCAAGATCAAAGTCACTACACACCTAAGCTGTCCAATAGGTGATCCATCTGTAATAGTAGAATTAAAGAAAAAATGAACCAAATGTCTATCTCCTAATCATTTACGCATTTAACCATTCTACATGTTTTGACAAAAACCCTGTTATTGAAAGATGTGAAGTTGTTACATGACCAAAAATTACAGTTCATGTCACCATAAACACAATTCGTACATATATAAGTTGCTAATTACCATCATATGCACAGGAATTTTTGGACAGTTCATCTTCATGGTGGGGCCCACTGTTTGGATGGCTCGGATGGGATTGTATAAGTGAAATATTCTCATAGTTCTAACGCTGGATTACACACTTTCCTAGAAAGAAGATGACAGCGCAATGACCTCTCTACAACTGGACTACATATATTCTCCTATCAGAGAAGTGGACATCTCAACCATTGGATTTGTGGATGATAGTTGTTTGTCTGGACCAATGGGAAGTCCCACCATAGATCAGTCATAAGAGAAAAATGCTACTGATCAGACCACCTTAACCACCCTACCAGTGACCTACAAATGGGTGGCTGGGAAGAGATGATCCAGCATTGAAAATGAAAAGGTCTGCGATGGGATAACAACATGATCCATGTTTTTTTTTTATGGATGACAGTCAATTAATATGGATCCAACTTGATGAATGGTTTGGATCGCAGACCATTATGCCACATATTCGATTTGAATGTAGCATATTAGATTGTGATAATATTACAATCTAATTAGAATAAATGAAATTACCTCCATATCCCAATTGCACTAGACTGATGATGGCTAATATCAATGTTTGGATGAGAGTCCCACCGATCATGTCGCTCCATATACCGTGAAATATTCCATGTCGAAAAACTCATACATACACCAATGCTCTGTGTACATTCCAGGAAAATCTAATTAGAATTCAAGCAGCATGATAGGAAAAAAAAAAAAAAGATTTCAAGCTTACCTCGACTCCAAAATTTAATAGGATTGCCAGCTGCATGTGTGGGCTACCACAAGAGTGGATGGCCTGATTTTTTCAGTCCATCGCAGGTCCAACTGGTTGAGAATGGGTCACATGGATTTCTGATGCAAGAAGACTCTCTTAAGCAGGAAATGCACAAAAATCAGATTGTACAGAATTCAGATTGCACAGAAATTGGATTGCACAAAAATCAGATTGTGCAGTTGCTGCACATGAGCAAATGTAGAAACCAAAACTTCAAATCTGCACAAGTGAACCAAGGCTACACAAAATCAAATTTCTTTAGGCAAGAATGATTTTAGATTTTCTTAGAGAAGAAACACCATCATATGTTCACACTGTTATCTTTGATATAATGATAACCTTAAAAGAAAAAATTTCACATATCTTACAACTATCCCTATACCAAACAGTGAACGATTTTTCTTCCAAACTCATTGCCCAAGCTAAAACGGCAAAATATCAAAAGAAAGAAATGAAGAAGGCAAAGAAGAATTTCTTCTCAACCAACCATTACCCAAATCAAACAGCAACATAGAAAGCAAAAAGAAAACTAGCAAAAAAAAAAAAACAGGAAGAAGCAAAAAGAAAAACTAGCAACAAATACTCATGCACAGCTAATAGAGAGTTGAAAAGATGTGCTGCCCCATCATTCTTTTCTTGATTGGAAGAAATTCTAAATTCCCTAAAACAGGTCTAAGTTTCAGTTGGACTGGTAGGCTGTGGAAAAAGAAAAAAAGAAAAGGTATTCTAAAATACCTTCTTTGCAATTTCTATCACCGAATCATTGTCAAGATCAATTATTGATCTGACCATTCAATCCAAAGATAGAGCCCCCAAAACACAAGGATAAGTCAATGGATGATCTGGACTGCCCATTCATTCTAAGATTAGTCAGTCATAGACTCATAAATAACTTGTCTAGCTAGCAATATATATTCAAAAAGTAGGATTTTTAATCCTCTCCAATTGCCTTTTTAAAATTCTAGTTGCTAAGCACAATACCCAAGTATGAGAGTGAGTGTTATAAAAACCATACCCATATATTGGACCGTGGTATTCACACAGTGCAATCCACCTGATGAATGACTTGGATTTCACCCACCATTACATTATTCCAGATTTATGAGAAACCAAACAAATTATGCCTCACACAATGTTATTAACTTTTAGTGCATCCTTCCCCAACATAGACAACCTATTGAACAGTCCTGATGGTTAAACGACTTGGATGGGGTCTCAATTCCAAGCCGAATTGGTGAATGCGCTATGTTCCGGCTGACCCAAGTCAGGTCTGTTGCCATGACCACCAGTTTGTTGTATAGCTCCATCATTTACAAACCTACTGCAAATCAGTCTGTGGGACAGCCAATCCTCAATTTGAACACTCCATTCATTCCATAACACTAGGACCAGCACTGCTATAACCAGCACTGCTGCAACTGTTTGTGTATGGATGTTTTGAAATGATACAAACCTGTCACAAGTGCTTTTGGAAATGGCATGGAAATCTCTCACTTGTTCTAAAGGATTCCACAAAATTCAGACATGCTGGGCTGTTACAATAGGAGAAACTAGTTTCCATTGCCATTTAATCACCTTCCAGCATGCATAAATGATACCATATGGTTCTTCTAACATCTATATATTAAAATACCAATACTTGACCAGATTTGAGACCCACTAACGCTGACCACTATAGACAGTTTTGAGACCAAATCTCACTGTTCAAAATGAGTAAAATTGAGTGCAATTCGTTGTCCAAATCAGGCAGATTGGTGTGCTCAAAACGTGGCCCAACTTAGACAGTTTTGTGGGCCCAAAACATGGTCTAGCTAGGCTGATTTGAGGGTCAAAGATGGCCCAACCGGTGGCCATAATTAAGTCCCACACAGTGTCTAAAATTTGGACAGAATTAGACCCACATATTGCACATTTTTGTGTTCCCACACACTGCATGTCCATTTTCGGACAGCTTTGGGTTCCCAAAAAGGGGATCGTTTTGACCCCAAATGTTGTCCAATTCATGGACAGGTCTAGCCCCAAACACTAGACAGATTTGGGACCATTTTGAGTCCTAACATTATGTCCACAAGGCGGATTTTTGTGATCCAAACTCCGGTGACCAACGCAGCTTTGTCCAAACTGGACAGATCCGTGGTCCATAATGCTGTCTATATTTGGATAGATTTTGTGGTACAAATGCACTATCCTTTTGGACAAATTTGTGGCCCCAAACTCCTGTCAATATGTAACACCTAACACATATGTCTATGCAATTTTCTCAAGTTGCATACCTAGAACTGAGAAATATAAACAGAGATTTAAACATAACCGTATATTGGCTTGTATTCAATCAAGTCACCATCCCATGTAAAATCCTCAATTAGAGCAAGTAAATGAGAACAGAGCAACAAATGCAACAGAGATGAGCAGGGGATATCAGTAAATTGACTCAAGATGCTTGAACCTCCTTGCACTCATCAACATTAGGACATGAAGGATGATGTGCAAAATGCATGGACCAAATTTGTGACAAAGTTGGCGTGCCTTCAATTGGGGACACATTTAAATAACTTCCATTAGCTTATGTTTGTCCTGTGGAATCAATATGACAAAGACACTAAGACAATAGATAGTGTCGAACGTCTGCTATTTGGGAATTCTTCCACAAAGCACCAACAAAATCAGATGGTGATTGGGCAGAATTCACCTGCATTGTTGGCATTCCAAATCTGCTCAAATGGCCCAAATGAAGAATTGAAAATGGTGATGACTTCAAATCATACCTGATGGCTTCTTTTCATAAAATCGGGACCGCGGATTATTTTTTTCTACATATATGTAACTCCCATCCTGAAATGAGAAACCCATTTCATCAACATGGAAAGTACTCTGAGAAGGAGACATATACAACAATGACATATACAATCTACTTCAGCTTGCTTTGCACATAGTAGAAATCACACAACCACCTAAACAACATGTTTGGTTGGAAATAGTGGGGCCCCACAAACCAAAATAACCATCATCATTATTGAATTAATAGTAATTACCTCTTATCTCCAAGGATGGAACTCAAGTGCACTTCCATGAAGAGATGTGTCAGGATGTACAACACTGAAAACTGGGAGGACCTTCCATCCACATGGAATTGAATAATCTGGATCACAGAAATTGAGTTTCTTAATACAGATTGTGGGAACATTATAATAAATGTACTCATGCATGCATGATTCTATAGACATACAAAAAATGGCCCGCCATAGGTGGATGGTGTACCTTTAAATCTGACATCCTTGAGGGCCTTTCAGTGCACAAGCTTGACTATGTTCCCACATGCAAAAGTACCACCATTTTCTGGGAGCTGTGCTACAAAACTGCCGTCTCCACACAATGCTGCAGGTATGGATCCCTGCTTGCTCGCATCTAAAAATAAACAACAAAAAATCCTAAACAGATACACAAAACCAAATCTTCCAAACCCAAGAATTCTGTAAAAGGTAGCAATTCAAACAGCCCAAATTCCACAAATAATGGAATTCAAATAACCACCCATTCTATAGAATGTAGTAGTTTGAATCTTGACAGGTAGGCCATTTAGATCAATGCTCTTGATCTAGATAACCAAACCATGGGCCCCACTTATATTGATGATGCATCAAGACCCTGTAATTTTTCTACACAAGAATGTTGCCTGTGCCATGTGTAAGTAAAAGAGAGGGAGAGAGAGGTTTACTTACCCATACCCACAAGAAGTATGCCATCTGAAATGCTTTCTGCACAAACAAAATCAGGTTAGTAAATATCTGCACAAATAAAGTCATGTTCCAAGAGGTTTGCTCACCTAACATGTCTGTGGCAAACCTGTCCATCCATTCCCTATCCATTACAGCTATATTCTGATTAACCAACGGATCCATTTTGAACCTGCACCTAACCCAATAAGTGCACATAAGGACTTGTCTTCTACTAAAATTGGATAGATGAGAATTCAAAATCCTAGAAAAGTAAATATCTGTACAGCAATATGAAAATCCTAGAAAAATAAATTCCAAAAGCAAGATGGAATTTATACCCACCTAATGCAATGCAATACCACCTAATCCCATGTTCCAAACAGACCCTTAGAAAGTACTTGCAAAAGATTTGGATAGTTCCCACTTCCTTTATTTGTTATATGGCCAATATGATTAAAGCAAACACTCTCAAGTGTGCATGTGAATGACAAAAGTTTCTCTTGATATGAGAAAATGCAAGAAACGATTTTTTTCTACATATATACAACTCCCCTCTTGAAATGAGAAACCCATTTCATCAACATGTAAAGTATTGAAATGGTGAGAAACACATTACTAGAGAAGCAAAAATGTGATTTAAAAAAAAAAATAAAAAGAAAAAAAAGATGGGTTTTCATTAGAACATGGATTCTGCATATCTTCTATAATGGATTAGAAAATCCATTTCAAAAACATTCAAACAATGCTAGAAAAGGAAAAGAAAAAAGTGAAAAAGATTTACCATTCAATGAGATATATGTTTAAAAAAAATGGTGGTGATTCTTCAACCGTAGACATTGCAGGTCATACAGATGGTCCAAATTACTGACCTAGCTATGATGGAGTGTTCAGAACATTACACAGAAGATAAGATTAACCATCTGATTTTTCCCTTCAAATCTAAACCACTCACTGATTTATTTTAACCATCCAATTGGTAGCCACATGTAAATGGCTGGTCATGATTGCTTGAACAATATGATTTTAGAGGCAATGTGACGCACAGTTGGGATGGTCTAGATTCTGGTCCACCACTATCCCATGTGAGGAAAATTAGCCACCTCCATTTTCAACACAGGAGTCTACCCCAATTACCAGAAGTATAAAAAATAAAAAATAAAAAATAAAAAGAATGCAAAAATGACTAAGACTATTATAAAAGAGATGGAAACAGAAGATACCAAAACCAGAGATATATATAATAACATTTAACAGTCAAATGTTAGTTAATATATATAGCAGCACATTGCATTCTAACATAGCAATTGACTCGATGAAGTCATAGTGCATAGACTAATCAATCAATGCAATTAGTCTTAGTATGCTACCTTGCAGTTCTGTTACTTTCTCACTTTTTTTTATAGTTTGTTGAGATTGTTAATAATCATGAAATTCTACAGCATCCTATTCTTGAGTGGCTCATGAAATTCATATGTTTGGATCTTGCACACAGGTGACATTGGGACATGGAGACTAGGATTCAAGTAGCCTGAGCAGGTCTCATAACAAATCTTAGGAGTCAAAATGTACTACTTCCAAGAAAAGAAATTACATCCCTGAACAACAGCATTTCTTGACCAGAATTTGTTCTTGTTTTTGAATAACAAAATGGTATTTTCACTTGATTGGGAAAACATAAAACTGTAAGTTTCTAAAACTCCTTTTCTCACCTGGAAAAACCCACACATCACAGTGGGCCCCACAGCTCTGGCTGGACCAAGTCCATCCAGGCGGGGCCAGGACACAATCTCCTTCCATATAACTAAGGGTGCGTTTGTTTGCAACACATCATCAAATATCATCATATTTTGAACCAAATTAGAAATTGATGCAACCAAACCCACCTTAAACCTTTGTAAATGACAATCTCTTAAGTAAATTTGTCCCTTGTGGGGCCATATCTAGATGGATTATATCTCAAAATTTACAATGATAAGTTAACTAAAACCACATCCTATTACAATGATGCACGTATGCCTAGCAAGCAACGAAACAATGCTGGAATCCTTGGAATCCTTGTTCTTCAAAATCATATCTAACATTGAGGAACCAAATATCATTTCCAACAGTGGAACCCTGGCCCCATCATACACAATGGTTCAGATTACGTAACAATGGGCCCCACATGCACAAGTTGAAAATCAGAGATACTATAGTTATGGGCTATTACGAGGCATTTTCTTCAAATGCCACTTATCATCAAATGCCAAGAATCCATGTTCTGTTTTGGCATTCTCTCGAACACATGGCGGGCATCTATCATGCTCCCGCATTTCCCATACATCTCAAGCAATTTATTGTGAGGTTTGGTTTTGGAAACGGATGCAGAGAGAGAGAGAGAGAGAGAGAGAGAGAGAGAGAGAGAGAGCCAGCACCTTCATCTGCTTCGCCATCTGTCTCATCAGCAAATCGCAGCAGCAACCTCTGCCAAGTGCGCCATCGATCGTCAACAGCAAGATCTGCCGAACCCATTGATTCTGGCAGATCTTCTCCATGACATCCATTAAGAGCAGCGCTTTCTACTCTGTCTCTGACTCAGCGACGTCATACAACCCATTGCTAGAATCTGATTCCGCCATCGTTGCTGGAGCGCCGCCGGTCATCAGCGCCATAACACCAGCACCAGCAATGCTCAATGCTTTCAACGTTCGTCGATACCACCAGATTTTGGGGGGGGGGGGGGGATGATTTGGGTGTTTTGTTTTCACGAGGGAGGGAGGGAGGGAGAGGGAGCGCGCGGAAGATGAAAATTTTGGGGCTTTTCACGAGTGACGCTGCCACGGGAGCGGATTAGGTGAGACCTCGGATCCACCGAGGTGGGTGGGACCCCTGACCGTGGGGCCACGGTGATGTATGTGACTACATCCATGCCATCCATCCGTATTGAAAGTTTATTTCAGTGCAAGATCCAAAAAATGAATCAGTTCCAAATCCTAGATGGGCCATAATACAGGAAACAGTGCTGATCGACCTTTAAAAACTTCCTGTGGGCCACAACAGATTTAGATCAAGATGATATTTATGTGGTCACTTCATCTAGATGTTTGTGACCTTATCAACAGTTTGGATGGAAACTAATGGAAAATAAACATTCGGTGAGGTCCATAAAGTTTTTAATGGTAGAGATTCAATCACGACTGTTTCTATGGTGTGGTCTACCAAAGATTTTAGTCACCTTAATTTTTAGTATTACCCCTTTAAATGATCTTTAAAAATGGTTGGATGGTTTGGATTTAAGACAAATATATCACTGTGAGCCCCACCGTCAGGGGTCCCACCCACCTCGGTAGATCCGGGGTCTCACCTAATCCGCTCCCCGCTGCCACTAGCCAAGGTGGCTAGTGGTCGGTGCTCCGTGGTTCCCACCATTAGGTATGTGTTTCATCCATGCTGTCTATCCATTTCTCAAGATCATTTTAGGGCTTGATCCCAAAAATGAGCTAGATCTAAATCTTATGTAGACCACACCACAGGAAACAGTAGTGATTGAATGTCCACTATTAAAAACCTCCTAGGGCCCATGTAATGTTTACCCTAACCGTGTAGGGCCCACCTTGATGTATTTTCTGTATATCCACACTGTCCATATATTTTTGCACAATATTTTAGGCAATAATTCTAAAAATTATACAGATCCAATTCACAGGTGGGCCATAACAATAGAAACAGTGATAAATAATAATTAAGAATATTTTGCGTGTCAAAAAACTTTTGGATTAATCTGATCTTTCTAATTTCCCTTCATCCGGATCTTCTTGACATTATCAACATGTGGGATTGGGGACTTGTTAAAGTAATCTACGGTGGTAAGTGATGTGCATCATTCGATACTCGATCGGAGACTTGTGAAAGTAATCTGCTGTGGTTTCCATCATTTGATCGATGATTGGAGGTTGATCGAATGGTCGATAGCAATTTGTGTCGTTCAATCATTGATTGAAAGGTTGATCGAGTAATTGTTGATGATGTGCACCGTTTGATTGCCGACCAGTAGGGCTGTGCATCGAGCCGAGTCGAGTCGAGGTGGGCCAAGCTTGGCTTGGCTTGTTTGTGCCCTACTCGAGCTCGAGCTCGCCCTCGAGCTTACCATTAGAGCTTGTTTTGTTTGCGAAATATTTCGAGTCGAGCTCGAGGCGAGCTAGTGGATCGAGTCGAGTCGAGTTTACCTCGAGCCGAGTCGAGCCTGCTCCTACCACAATTTATTATATTTTTTGCTACAAATTATTAATTAAAGATAAAATGAAATATCTTATGGAACTTCAATATTAAAAATTTTAAATTTAGATTAACTTTTTATGGATTGAAGAATAGAATAGCCTACCTGATGGTTTGGATATGATCTTCAGGTTGCTGGATTGCTTCGCATACACCAGTCAAAAGTTTGAACTAGCGTCAGAAAGAGGAAATCGATCCGATCTCTGGCAAGAAAAATAACAAAAAAAATCAGCTAGAGAGAGAGAGAGGAATGTTGGAGCCATTTACATATATTGTAAATTAATGCCTTTGTGAATGACTATTATATGCCCTTTCTCAAATTCGGGATTAAATTGGAGGTTAATATTATGGGGTCCATGCGGTGTCTGCATTGCATCCAATCCGTCCAAAATGTGAGGCCCACCATGATGAGTGGGTGCCCCAAAATTCAAAATGATCCAATCGTCAAGTGGAGCACACCATGATAAATGGACCAATGTCAGTTTGGGTCTGGGTAGCTTGTTGGATCAGGCTTGGGTCTCACATGCATGGGCCAATCAATGTTTGCTGGACCGGGCTTGGGTCTCCACTGGTTGGGGGGTCATAGTTTGCAGAACAAACAGAATGCTCCAAAAAACCTTAGCTAAAGTTTTCTAACCATTCACCATTCGGACACGGATTGGCTATTGACCCTGCCACTAGCCATTGGCTAGTAGTCGGTGCTCTGTGGGCCTCACCATGATGTATATGTTTCATCCACGCCGTCCATCCATATTTCCATATCATTGTATGGTATGAGACAAAAAATAAGGTAGATCCAAATATCAAGTGGACCATATCATAGAAAACAAGTGGTGATTTAGTGTCCACCATTAAAAGCTTCTTGGGGCCCATAATAGTTTTGGATCTATCTGATATTTGATTTTCCCTTCATCCAGGTCAGTATGACCTAATCAACAGGTTGGATGTCAAATAAACATTACAGTGAGCCCTAGGATGTTTTTGATGGTGGACATTCAATCTCTACTATTTTATGTGGTGTGGTCCACCTAAGATTTATATATATGCCTCATTTTTTGTTTCATGCCCTAAAATGATTTGAAAAAATGGATGGACCGCAGGGATAAAATACATACATCATGGTGAGGCCCACAGAGCACAGACCACTAGCCACCTGGCTAGTGGCAGGGTGGCTAGCCAAACCGTGTCCTCACCGTTCACCATTTTCTAATATTGGGTCCACATCACCGTCCCTATTATTTTCTTCGGTGGGGTTCACTTGAGCTTTGGATCTACCTTATTCTTACGATCATGCCCTAAAATGATCTCTCCAAATGAATGGACGGTGTGGATACCACACATACATCATGGTGGGCCCACAAAGTTGGACAGGGGCGCGGATTCCCAGCAGAAGCCTTACGAAGGAAATTCTTACGCTGGGAACCAAGGTGGGGCCCACAATGATGGTTTCTGATAAATCCACCCCGTCCATCCATTTTGGGAGCTCATTTTAGAACATGAGAACAAAAATGAATCGGATCCAAGACTCAAGTGGGCCTTACTAAAGGAAAAGGTGGGTAGGGAAATTAGTACCGTTGAAACCTCCCTGTGTCTACAGTGATGTTTATATGACATCCATACCGTTCATAACGTCACTAATACTTCGATGAACTAGAAACACAAATATTATCCTGATTTGAAACTCCTATGGCTCCACAAATATTTCAATTGTGGACGTTCAATCCTCACGTTTTCGGCCCACTTGAGTCACGTATCCGGTTCATTTTTGTTCTCATGTCCTAAAATGAGCTCCCAAAACGGATGGACGGGGTGGATTTATCAAAAACCATCACTGTGAGCCCCACCTTGTTCCCAGTGCAGTAACTTCCTGCGCAAGGTTGACGGGCAGGTGGGGACGCGGAATAGCTAATGACAGTGACAGGTTAGTAGCCATCTCCCTGAAGTGACGTCACCAACTTATGTGGCCCCCACCGTGATGTATGTGTTGTATCTACACCGTCCATCCATTTGAAGAGATTATTTTAGGGCGTGAGACAACGATCGAGGCAGATCCAAAGCTTACGTGGATCCCACCAAAGAAAACTGTGCGGACAGTGACACAACCGTTGAAACCTTCCTAGGGCCCACCATGATGTTTGTTTGAGATCCAACCTGTTCATAAGTTCACACAGACATGGAAGAAGTGAAAACAAAAATATCAGCTTGATCGAAAACTTCTGTGCCCCCAAGAGGTTTTTAATGGTAGGAGATCAATCCCCACTATTTTCTTCGGTGAGATCCACTTGAGCTTTGGATCTGACTTATCATTTGGCTCACACCTTAAAATGATCTCTCCAACTAGATGGACGGTGTGGATACAACACATACATCACAGTGGGGGCCACAAAAGTTGGTGACGTCACAGATGGCTACTCATCCTGCCAGGCAGGTGGGTGAATTAAAGGTGTGGTGTGACCGTGTGAGTGGACTGGAGCAGCCCCTACAATATAGGAAGCACAGGTATAGGTTAGTAGGGGTAAGGTGACAAGAGTGAGTGGACAGGAAGCTTATGCGGATTGGCTGGTGCACACTTGGTGCATTGACGTCACCAAGTTCGGTGGGCCCCACTGTGATGTAAGTGTTATATCCGAACCGTCCATCCATTTGATGACATAGTGATAAGGCTTGATCTTAAAAATAAGACGGATCCAAAGATTAAGTGGACCACACTACAGAAAGAAGTGGGAGATTGAACGTGTACCATTGAAATCTTCTCGGCAGTTACAGAAGTTTTGGATCGATCTGATATTTGTAAAATCCCTTCATCCAGGTCCGTGTGACCTTATGAACAGTTTGGAAGGAAAATAAACATCAAGGTGGGGCTTAGTATACTTTTAACGGTGATAATCATTTTTGTAGTGTGGTCCACTTGAGATCTGGATATGACTCAATTTTTGGCTCATGAGTTAACGTTATCTCTTTAAATGGATGGACAGTGTAGATGTATGAAATACACCATTGTGGGGGTGGTCCACCGTTTTTACGTTCATCATGCTTAAGCATGACATGTACCCATTGTAACCCGAGAGCGGATTCGGTGAGATCCCGGCCTCACGTAAGACGGTGCGGCCCTTACCGTGAATTATCTTGGGGCCCACCTTGATGTATGTATCCTGTATCCACACTGTCCAACCATTTTCCCATATCATTTTAGGAAATTATGCCAAAAATGAAGCAGATCTAATCATCCAGTGGACCATACCATAAGAAACAGTCTTTATTTACCATTAATGAGACTCATAAGTTTTGGATCAAGCCTATATTTGTTTTTTCCCTTCATTCAGGCTTATGTGACCTTATCAACAGATCAGATGGTAAACAAACACTACGGAAACATTAATTTTTCCCTAAGAGATTTTTAATGGTAGGATGGTCAACCACCACTGTTTCTTATGGTATGGTCCACCTGATAATTGATTCTGGTTAATTTTCTGAATAATGCCCTAAAATGATATGGGAAAACGGATGAACGGAATGGATACATAATACATACATCAAGGTGGGCTTCACTATAACCCCACTGTGAGGGCTGCACCCTCTTGGGTGAGGCCGGTGTCTCACCTAATCTGTTCTCCAGAAACCCACACCATAGTGTAGGGTGCACCAACCAATCCGCTTCCGTTCCTGCGCTGGGATGCAAGGTGGGGCCCACCGTGATGCTTATGAGAAATCTACGCCGTTCATATGTTTTGTGAGATTATTTTAGGACGTGCAGCAAAACATCAAGCATATCCAAGACTTAAGTGGGCCTCACAAGAGGAAACAGTGGGTATTCAGTGACCACCGTTTAAACATTCGTGTGGCCACAAACATTTCCAATCAAACTTTTTTCTTCATTTTTTCACTTCATCTCAGTGGTAATGACCTTGTAAACGGTTTGGATGGGGTACAAACATAAAGGTGGAGCCCAGTAAAGTTTCAACAGTAGGAAACTCATTTTACCATTTTTCCTCTCATGTGGCCCACTTGAGTTTTGGATCCACCTTATTTTTTGTTGCACATCCTAAAATGATCTTGCAAAACGTATGGACGGGTTAGATTTCTAATAAACATTACGGTGGACCGTGGACCCCACCTAGCATCCCAGCGGTGCGGATAAAAGAAGCATCCGAGGCTCGAGTATTACCTTGTTCAAACTTCAAAGGAAATAAAGTAAGAGAAAGAGGAGGAGAACTGGAGAGGTGCGGATGATTCCCCTCCGCTGGCTAGCCGGACTAAGTATGAGAGAGAAGATCGGGGAGAGGGAAAGAAAGGTGCAGGGCTTGCGACGGTTTTGGGAAAGAGAGGGAAGAGGGACGGTAGGGTTTTGGAAAAGAGAGGGAAGAGAGGTGTGGTGTTAGGTTTTTTTTTTTTTTTTTAACTACCTATATATAGGCAGTAAATCGAGCGAGTCGAGCTACGAGTCGAGGCGAGCTAATTCGAGGCGAGCTTCGAGCCGAGCCGAGTCGAGGGACTGGGTGCTCGAGATTGACTCGATTTTAACTCGAGCTTTTAAATTTGAGATTGCCTTGACTCGCCCTACTGAGTCGAGGCGAGTCGAGGCGAGTTTTGTCGAGCCGAGTCGAGCGAGCTTCTCGAGCTGACTCGGCTCATGACCAGCCCTACCGACCAGGGACTTGATGAAGTGATGTATGGTAGTTTCCACTGTTCGATAGAGGATTGGAGGCTGATCAGATGGTCGACAACACTTTATGTCAATCCGATCGTTGATTGGAAGGTCGATCGGATGATCATCGAGGATGTGCACCATTCGATCGTCGATCATCGATGATGTTCACCATTCACTCCATCCATTCATTTTGAAAGATAATTTTAAGACATGATAAAAAAAAAGAGGCAAATCAAAGGACTAAGTGGACCACACCACAGATCAATTATAGGCACTTAATCTCCACTATTTTCTTATGGTGTGGCCCAGTTCAACCTTTAATCTGCCTCCTTTTTTAGGCTCATGCCCTAAAACGAGCTGTCGAAATGGATGGATGGCTTAGATAAAACACACATCAAGGTGGGCCCTAGGAAGTTTTTAATGGTAAGTGTTCAATCCCCACGGATGGATGGAGTTGATATACAACAAATCATTAAGTTAAGCCCTAAAGGTAAGGGTAATGTCCATAGTAAGGGTTTAATAATCCACTTCTTTTGCCGATGGGTTACTGTGATTCGTCGAGGGAAGAAAACCATTGGGGAAACCAACATATATGTTACATGCATATAAAAAAACATCAATGTGGGCCCCATGGTAGGGGTAACACCCACTAATCTGTTACATGCATATATGGGTAACACCAAGCTAATTGACACCCCAATTCGAGTGATGATTGGGGTACTAGAAACAGACGATCCAAACAGGGGATCATGGGGTCCATGGTGTTGTATGTGATTCATCCATACTGTCCAACCCTTTTTACATATCATTTTAGGGCATGACCAAAAAATGAGGCAGATTCAAGGTCCAAGTGAGCAACACTAAAATCAACAATTGACGACTTGGATATGGCTCCATATGGTGTGGTCCACTTGAGCTTTCGACCTGCCTCCTTCTTTGGGGTAAAACTCTAAAATGAGTTTTTAAAATTGATGGGCGACATTGATATACATTAAATCATGTAGGTGGGCCCCAATGTAAGGATAACAGGGTGGGTTCGTTTCATTAAATTATGAAAATAAGCATATTTTCGTTTTCCGACGGTTTCAGACCGTTGGAGATTCCGACGGCTAAAAGCCGTCGGAAAAAAAGGGCGGGACCGTCGGGGAAGGTATTTTTTGGGTAGTTTTTCCCGACGGCCGATAGACATTCACCGACGGTTTTAGACCGTCGGAAATTCCGACGGCTCAGAGCCGTCGGAAAAAAAAGGCGGGGCCGTCGGGAAAAGTCATTTTTTTGGTAGTGAATTGTAGTGAAGCAGGAGGGTTGGAGGAAAAGTAAATGTTGCACTTATGCTAGATGCGAATGAGATGATGCTGGTAAAAGAGTAACTGGATGGACGGAGGTGTCGCAAGGGTTGGCTTCGAGTGGCTGGATCAAGACTTGGGTGGCTTGGGAGGCTTAGACCAGGGTCAGGCTGGGCTGGACCAGGGCTAGGCTCTCCTTGGTGGAAAGACGGGCTAAATGGGGTGGAGGTGGACTCAGAGCTCTCGGACTGAAGAGAGGGGAGGTGGATCTTGAATGTGAAGGGGAGAGGATGAATTTATAGCAGTGGGCAGTGGCAGAACCCGTAAATAATTTTGGGCGGCACCCAGGAGGCCACCTGTACAGTCGTTTTGCTTCGGGTTCGGAGTGTACGACCTCCGAACCTGAAGAAGAATTTTCTTAGGTTTGGGGTTCAGACTTGCTCCGAGGCTGCGGTTTAGAACTCGGTGAGTTGACTGGGTTTAAGAGATGGGTTGACACGGTGAGTTGACTCGATGGGTTGACTCAGCGGGTTAACTCGGTGATTTGACTTAGCGGGTTGACTCACCGAGTTTGACTTTTTTAAGGATTTTTTTACTTGTTTTTCTTATGAGGGGTTTTTTGGGCTGATGTTTAGGGGTGAGTTGACTGGGTTAAGGCTTGAGCTGGGCTATGGATTGGGGCTTACAAGGGTGAGTTTGGCTGAGTTTGGACATGGGATTTGGGGGTACGGTCCTCCATTCATTCAGCTATCTCTACCAACATTATAACCGAAGGTGGGGTTTCTACATAAGGGTAATATACCAGTAGCTTCAGGGGCATCATCGACCGGAGCACTAGTTGAAGCAATGGGCGTTGATGGCATTGGGGCACATTCAGGTACAGTCTCCATCGTCGGCTCAGGCAACTCAAGAGAAGAGAGTACAACGATCTCGGGTGCGGCGACAACTGGGACAGGTTCAGCAGCAGAGGGCGTCTCCGTGACAGGCTCGGGCACGCTGGCCATATTAAAAACCACAGCCTCATGAGAGGGCAAACCAACCTCTTTAATCCTAATGTCTTCGTTATGCGAAAGGTTCAAGGAAGGTACCACCCCCTCCATAATAACATCAATTCTTCTCTCAGGAACAGGGCTAGCAACGGTTGGGATTTCTTTATCAGCCGGGTTTGAAAGAGGAGGATCTTCTGCTTGCACCCCACCCTCAAGGTCCATAGGGATAGCTCCCGTATCTGCTTCAAGCACAGGGTTATTATATATGGGTTCATCATCATTAATTTCCCCTTAGGGCAATCTCCGATCAGATTAACCTGAGAGCTCATCTCCCCTTCCTCCCTCACTTCACCTATGTTATCGGCCGAGGGATCGCCAGTGGCTCTGAAAAGTTGTTCTTGCAATCTCTTAGCAGCATATAATTTTCGCATCTCATTAATGTCTTTACCACCATCAACGATCAAGCGAAGATGAGCAGTTTTCACTCGAGGTCCTGTCCATCTCACCGGCATCTCATCATCGCTATCCCCAGGAACTGATCGGTGAGATAAATCGCCCTGACTCAGCCGACCTTGTTCATTACTGCCCGGAGTATTAGTCGAACCAATCCCCACGGCAGTATCACCGACCCTTAAAGCGGACTCACCATCACCATCCTCATCATCATCATTAACGTCATCTTCATCATCGACATCCAACTCTGTAGCCACTGCGGGGAGATCTGAGTCCTCTTGCATTATATTCTGCTGACGATAAGCTACCCAACCTTTAAGAGTATGTTTAGGTTTCTCGTAGTCAATTATCACATTTAAAGAAGTCTCGATCTTTCATACACCCAAAAGATAAGGCTGATGAAGAGATTCTGCAACGTACCTGAGCCCATCAGCAGGAGAAGGGTCGATGACTGGTGGTGTGACGAAGACAGGCTCGCTTACAAGCTTACAATTCCGATCAGAAAATACTGATGTGACCACCACCGCATCCAACCGAATGTAGCCCCTTGTGTATGTTTGGTACCCGGGATAATGAACTTGCAACCTGTCCTGGATAGCAAGAATTGACGCCACATCCACTTCCATTGAACAGGCCTGGTGCCGTATGCCCGCTGCTCACGTGTAACTTGCTCCAAAGTTTCTGGCACTCCTTGGTCATAGTCGAATTGTCAGTGAAGCGACTCGGATAATACGGCTCTCTCCAGAATTTCAGACCTTCTTTAAAAGGGAGGGACCCAGTGCAAATCAAGTTAAGGAAATCACGTTCATACGGGTCAAGATCCTCGTTATCCTCACATAGCTGATCATTAGCCCCCCTGGTGCCAGGAAAGTGAAAGAAGTCTAATAAATCATAGTCGACAATTCTCTCCCCCACCGCTGTCAGGTTCTGCGCTATCATTTTTCGTTTTTGAAAGAAATGGAGCGGCATGTAGCCCCTCTACATATAGCCCCCAGATTCGATGCCATATACCCAGGGGAAGTAAACACCTAGCCAACCGGCAAAGTAATGCCAACCGCAGTAAGCAGAAGTCATCCCGTATGATGCCCACTCTTTGTTGCTATGACGTATCCGAAGGCTCTGTAAATAGAACACAAGACCACCGGGGCTAGGGCGTAACGACGACCATTGGCCAGACCTCCCGCTACGACAAAGCAAGAAACTCTCACACTATCCGCCTGCTTAGAACTGGGCAAGGCGACTAAACTTAGCCAATATGCCAAGAAACCGGCAAGTTCACATGTGGGAGATAGATCGTTTGGCTCAAGAAACCTTTCCCCCATCTTGGCCCTCAGATACGCTCCATCATCATGATCTTTGTCGTACATCGAATAGTCCAAGCTGAAAAGAATGAAGAATCATCAGTAGAAGAAGAAACAGAATATGACAGAAAGATCAATGCAAGTCATGAAACTTAGTCTAACCCATGGCTGAAATAAACTAGCTAGTCCTCCAGAGTTAGCTTGTCCTTGGTACCCATGAATTGTGGAAGCTCGGCAAATAATTCGTAACAGGCCTCAGAAAAGAAACCTCCGCCTGTACTCTTTCTCCTTCGTGACAACTCAATGTCACAGGGAACCCATTCATCATATGTCCGTCCCCAAACTGGAAGCCCTGCAATCCGAACCATATCCCATAGGTTGATTATCATCTCTTCGCAGGGAAGGTGGAAGGAGTTAGTGATGGAGCTTCAGTGGTTCAAAAACCCCTTGAAAACTCAGGGATCACGACAAAAATAACTAGAAGTTGCTTATATTGCCTTGAAAAGGCCAACCTCTCTTAGAACATCACCGTGACGTTCCAGAATACGATTCGCCCAGGCTTCATACCCCGAACGACGAGCCAAATGACCCCGAGTGTGATAAGCACTTGTCTCCCATACTTCTGTATCTCGTAAATGATGGAATCTTTGGCGAAGTGTCTAGAAATAATCCTTTGGAAATGGTCTGTGAGGATCGTAGTTTGGCTCAAGCAAGACCATCTCCTCTTCCTCCATCACCATTTATTTCCTCCCATTTTTTAGCATGGCACAATTGAGAAATGGCGCCGGAGCAGATGTCCAACTCTCCACACCATAGAAAGAATTGGCGCGACTGACGTCCGAAGGATTAATGTTCGAAAGAGTACGGTGCCTCTGAAAATTCCTTGGATATCGGATGTGTTCCTTGGTATAAGGATTTCAGATCGACAATATTTGTATCATCAGCTTGCACGAAGACCATGCAATCTTCATCTTATCTGCCTTAAAACGAGCTTGCTTAATCAAATATTCATGCTTAGCGCCTCTGTCGGCCGCCCTTGGATGACCACATCTACTAGTTTGTAAGGGGACAGATGGACCAGCCTCGCCCTCCTCCGAGCCTACATCATCTTCTGCCCGAAAACCAGCCAGCGGGGCATACCACGCGTCCCACTCTTCCTGTGTTCCCCTATCCTTCGAAAGTGGGACAACCTTATCAACAAACACTTTCTGTTGAATGAACTTCGGCAACGTCAAGAGACGCTCGAAGAAACTAAAGGTTTCCGGTGGATGAAACCATTGGGGATTCTGCTCTGACGGTCTTCCAACCTTCTTGGGCGTAGCTCGCTTGCGTTTGCGTTGAACAGAAGGAGAACCTGACGGACTGACCCTCGAGGAGCCAGCCTTCGAAGGACCATTATGATCTACAAAAGCATATAAAAGACTTAGATCCAGCCCAGAAAACAAAAGAATGCTTATACAGAGAGAAATCAACATTCACAAGACCCGAGGAGGACAAGCAGAGAGGAAGAAAGAGACAAAAGCCAGATGAATAGCTAACTTCAGTAAATTACATCCAAACCAGCGAAGAAGGAAATAATGCGACAACATTCATAACACGACATCATCATCACACATACAAATAAGAAAGGATAGAAGAAGGAGAAAATGGTTTAATCATCATTCATCAACTATAAAGACAATTCCAAAATGTTTGGATTGTCATATCAATTGTTCAAATGTTTAAAGTTAATATTTGTCACAAGATGACATAAAATTGTGGGGCCCTCTCCCCATGGTCAGAGGAAGATCTCAGTCCTGCAGCAACGGAAGAACCCGAGCCTTTAGCTCATCCACCTTCGCTTGAACCCGGGCTTCCTTAGAAATCAGGTCCATCAGGTGGGAGATGCACTACTGTACGAAATCAAAGTTCAGATATTCGAAGTCAGCCCGGTTTCTCGCAATAGATATGTCGATAGCAAGCTTGTCACGTTCCCTTAAGGCCTCCCTTGTCGTCCTCCAGATTCTGGCACGACAATCTGGGAACTCGGCCTCCACCATTGGGAGAATCTAAGCAAGGAACCTTTCGTTCTTCCTATTTTCCTTCTTCAGGGAATGAAATCGGTTCAATGAAGCCAAGAAAGAAGTAGCCAAGGGGGGCTCCGCTGCCTCAAGAATCACCAACTCTTCTTGAAAAGAAAAGTCGCCGATGAAATCGAGTATAGCTTCTCTATGCTCGTCGAAGATAGAAGCCATGAGAGAGATATTCTTAATAGCTTCCAGGATAAAGCGAGAGTCGACGCTCAGACGAGATAAAGCGTCGGAGACTTCGTCGAACTGACTATCCAAGGATGACCAGGCATCAGGACGATTGAGGGAGCCGAGAAGCCGCTGTAGGCAATCGTGGGCAATGCGCAGAGAAGCACGAGTTCTAGCCATTATTTGCTAAGAACAAGACTAGCAACTCAAACTAAGAATCGTGGTGATTCGATGAAGAAAAAGAAGCATGCAAACATATCTAAAATCGGTTCAAAGGCAAAGGAAAGCACGTACAGGTATGCCTAAACGTTAATTGGACTAAATCACTTAAACCATAAAATTGAAATTAAGCATAACCTGGGATGTTCGGGTGAATGAGACCAGACGCCAACTTGCAATAACAACTATGCGCTTAAAACCCTAACCGGGGGGGAGGGGGGGTCCGATCTCATACAGCCCATAATAACAATCCCTAGCACCATAAGAAAGGATTAGCCAAGCTAGAGTGTGGCCAGGATGGCCAATATCCAATTTTCCTTCATACAAAAATGCCAATTTTTTTTAAAAAATCTCAAAATTTTCTAAGTTCCGAACATGGGTGCGTGAGCTCTGGCGCACCCAATTATTCCAAAATTCAAAAAATTACCCAATTCAAGAACATGGATGCGCAAGCTCTGGCGCACCCTAGGAAATCACCAAGTTTTGCTAAGTTCGAAATTGGGGTGCGCAACCCCTAGCGCACCCAGAAAGTTACATAATTCAACAAAGTCTGAAAATTAGGTGCGCTGATCCTGGCGCATCCACAAAACTGGAAAATCACCAAGTTCAAAATTGGGTGCGCTGCCTCTGGTGCACCCAAAAATTTCGCAAAAAAATGAACTTACCCAATTGTTGGGTGCGCTGGCGAAATAAAAAGGTGCGCTGGCGATTTAAAGGGTGCGCCGGTCTGATCGGTAATGAACAGTGAAATGAGGAAATGAATGAGGACTTTCGTATTTACAAGGGGACCTGAAGTCCAGTGCGCTGCAACAGACGGTTGTCCGTCCATCACAGCACACCAGAGGGGCATCTGTTGGGGTCCCAAAATATCCAACCCATTAAAACAAAATTTCATCGAATACTAAGGGGGCGCACCCAGAAAATCAGCTCAGAACACCTCCAAAATTACAACAAACACGCTTGCAGTTCAAGAATAAAAAGAGTGAGGATTAAAGACCTCTGGCGCACCCTTAAATTGAAGAAAAATTGCAAGGTGCGCCAGACCACACATTGGCCCAAAAATTACTTGTAGTGGGCCCCACATTGCACAATGACCAAACTAGTCCCAAAATAAGGTCATGAACAGATGGTTGGACCACTAGGAGGAGTGGATGACCACTCATCATCCAAGTGGGCCCCACAAATCAGAGATAAAAAGCGTTTAAAGTTAGAAATGCAATACAATGGCTCCCGAAGCACCCAAAATATATCCAGCGCACCCAGAAAATAGGGCTAGCGCACCCAAATAATGAGAGATTTTCAAACTTTCCATTTTCACTTAACATATGTTTGGCGCACCTAGAAAATAGGTTTGGCGCACCCAGTAAATACAGCATTGTAACACTTCGTGAATCATAAACCAATTTGTCTGGCGCATCCGAAAAATATGTCTGGCGCACCCATAAAATATGTAATTTCAGCAAAGTCCTCTCAGACCATTTTTAGGGTGCTCCGACGCTAGCGCACCTGAAAAATACCTAATTTCAGAATGCTCCAGAGTCCGGTACACCCGAAAAATAGGCATTTCACAAATCATCAGTTTTAACTATTTTCAGGGTGCGCCAGACTATAAATGAGTCGTTTTAAAGGTACGCTTGACGTGTCACACGATGATTGGCTCGTCCTTTGGAATTTACGGGTATAAATACCCCTCTGCACTATTCATTAGTACGAGATACTGAGAGAGAGAGAGAGAGTTATTACCCTCTGGGCATTTGAAATCCTCGCCGGAATCCCTTTCCGATCACCGGAATCCCACAACGGAAACCTACCTCCAATCACCGCAGGTCCGGCATAAAACCAACAAAGTAGCACATCTTTAAAAATTGTTCAAGTGCTCTAGCGCACCCAAAAAAGGTCTGGCTCACCTGAAAAATCAATATTCTTTACTTGGCTAATTTCAGGGTGCTCCGACGCTAGCGCAACCGAAAAATCCACATTTTTTACTTGGCTAATTTCAGGGTTCTCCGACGCTAGCGCACCAAAAAAATCAACATTTTTTAGTTGGCTAATTTCAGGGTGCTCCGACGCTAGTGCACCCGAAAAATTCACGTTTTTCACTTGGCTAATTTCAGGGTGCTCCGACGCTAGTGCACCCGAAAAATATGTCCGGCGCACCTTAAAAATCAGAATTTTTCAGATCCCGTTTAGGGCACGCCGGGCTCAATTTTAAGGGTTTTCAGGACCTGTTTGACTCTATTTGAGTATTTCAAGCGTTCCGACTCAATAGAATAGTCAAACGATCATTCCGAGATTTTTAAAACTAACAAAATGGCGTATCTTCGAGGTTTAACCCGATTCAATGCGATGAATGAAATAACTTCCCGGACGAAGGTCGCCAGCATCTAGAACTATGCAAATGTATCATCATTTATACCTACTGTAAGATATGATCCGATTAGGGTCGAAAGCTAGACAAACAGGATTATGGTTATCACGATAAACCATATAAAAAAAGTTTTAATTCTCTACAAAGCAATTGCTATGAACTGCCATAACACAACAGTCGATGCCCTACCCATTCAAACGACATCCGTCTGTTGGGCTATTCAGGTATACACAACTGCAGATTGGACTTTTCGAGGTCACCTGTCCATACATGACAGGCGTAGGCCCAGAGTCGTCTCTCTCAGTCATAAACCCTGATAGTCTCAGCCCGAATCTCCGGTCAAAATATGGGACATAGACATCTGACTAATACAAAGATGGTTCAGTCCATAGCAAATACAGGTCTCTACGACCACAAACTCTAAGACCATTGTCTCTGCTGACTAGTCTTCTGTCTTTTAATCAAGGGTCATCGATCATTCGGTGTAATTAAGGGCTCGTGCCGGATCACAGCCTGGAATGTACAAGATCTTAGGATCTCTGGAATAAAATTTGCCTTGCGATATCTCTTCTTGTGTACTTTTTGTGAATGCTTGTGATTGTCTATGAATGTTTCCATTACTCAGAACCCCAGAGCAACAATACACCAAGAAAATGTAACCGTATCATTTTCTAGTTCTAACAGTAAGTGACTTTAATAGTTCAGAAAATGTAATTGTGTGGTGAATTGAGATTTAAATTTGCACAATTCAGAGCTCAACAGGGCCTTCTTGCCTACATGCTTAAAAATTATATCGACCATCTCGCCCAAGATCTGACCCGAGCAATGAACAGACCACCATTACCCGCTGTTCCCATATGAAGTTCGATTCAAACATCAACCAAGTTGTCAAAGCACAACAATCTTATCTAAAGAGTGAGGACCCAAGCAATGAACAGATGTCGTTCAATGATTATCTTGCCTATGAAGTTTTTTTCCAAGCGACAAATAGATTTTCACCCCACTAACCTAGTTGCATAAGAAGTATGTAGTTGTGTAATGAATAGTCAATTGTCTAACCACAACCATCTCGCCCACGAAGCTCAACAGTGTGGGGGTAACAAATATATTGTCTTTCCTAATGACCATCTAGACATGAAGCCCAGTCACTTGATGGACTGTTTGTCGAAGATCCATCCGCTATTAATTTTTTTTCCACAAACCTGGTCCTAAGTAATCAACAGGCAGTCACCTCAACGATCGCCTTTCTACAAACCCAATCGAGCAACGAGATCGCCTTTCTATGAAGCCAAGTGAGCAACGACTAGATAACCATTCTCGTGAATCATAATTGTCTCTCTTAACTAAGCTTAATGTTGGGTGCGTTTCACACAAGCCTGAGGATCTCGCCCCCCAATGCATTAGAATTATGAACTAAGGTAATGCAATTATCAAGAGTAAACAAACAACCACATGACACAAGGAGTTTTTACGTGGAAAACCCTCAAAAGAGGTAAAAACCATGGGACCTAGTCCAGATCAACAATCCACTATCTCAGAGAACTGTTACAACCGATCACAAGCACACACCGCTTGGATCAAACCTTCTTCACCCACATAGGGATGGATAACAATGAAAGGATAAGAAAACTGAGAGATCTCACCCGAGCACGAGGACGTTGAAGAGCCGAGACGTCGTTGCACCGGGAATCACCTTCTTGAGCAATGCCTCCTTTACCAACAAGCTTCCTCTCCCTCTTTCTCTTCCTCTCTTTCTCTTTTTCTCTCTCTCTCTCTCACCTAGGACGTGTAGAGCACCTTGTGGGAATGCCAAATCCCGAATTAAAACTCCATATATGTAGTTTTGCAAGAGTCATAGCCCGATTTGGAAACTGCACTAGCAATCCGCGCACACCTCCGATCGGTCGGCCAAAACCGCCGGCCGGTCGGACCCACCAAAGAATAGTCCAGAGAGAACTGTGTATAAAAACACATGGCCCGACCTGTCTGCCGACCAGTCAGCCAGCCGGTCAGACGACCGGTCGGCCTTCACAAAATTCATCCAGAGAAATTTGTGTTTCCAACCACTTTGTCTGGCCGGTCGGCCAGGGGCACCAGCTGGTCGGACAGCAAAGAATTCCATCTCTCCTCTACACGTGTGAGGAGGAAAACGCCAACACTTAATCATGCCACGAATGGACTATTGTCTCCAACGAATGCTTACCTACAAATGTAGCTGAGCAGGCAAACTAGACTTTGTGCCCAATGACTATCTTGTGCACGAAACCTGATATCTTACCAAGTGATGAACATGCCGTTGTTAGTTATCCTTTCATTTTTCTTTTATTTATTTTTTAAAATATTGCAATTACTTGTATAACGATATTCATATTATCGGCTTAGGTCCTATTTCCGCTTTCAATGTATATTGACTTATTGTTGAGTGGTGTAAGTTATCACATGCTTAATTGAGAGTCCTTCTTTTAAGGTGAAATGAACTCATCCAAAGAACTTGCTTCATTCTTTATAATCAATGGCTGGATAGACAGCCGATTTACACAAGTCCGGTCCTAACTAGTTTATTCCAGTGCCTGAGGTCACAAGGCATTTGGTTCAATTCGAGCATTATTCGGTTCTTACACGCCCAGCCCAACACGTACACATTGCATGAACGACTGAATCTAAGCCAAACAAATGATCATCCAATTGTTGTAAGTTTTGCACATTGGATATCAACAGTTGCCTTTTTCTTTTTTTCTTCTTCTAAATTATAACATTTTTCCGAGATTGATCGGATAGCTAGGCCGCCATTTCATTGAATTTTTACTGTGCCAAACCCATACGATATTTCCATAAAATCAACGATAGCGTCAAGTAATACGCGCGTAATTGTAGAGGTGTAGCTGGAACGGCACGTCCCCTTGTCCGTTGTCCCTAGTCCCCAAGTGTTCAAAAGAAACCCAACGACTGCTACATTGGAACGGCACGTCCCCTTTTCCCTTGCTTTCTAGAACCGAACCCATGTGGTTGGGCCACCAATCAATCTCCACAGCTTTTGCAACATCGCCAACATGCATTTCTACACGTGCCAACCTAGCACCTGGGTGGGAAATCTGATCCATGTGTAAAGATCAGCCCAGCCACAGCAGATAACTCGTAACACAAACCAGGCCAGTCCACTCATAAGGCAGGCTATGCCTCCATTACAACTTGCTGTTGATCCACTTTCAATGCACACCGCTGGCCTGCCGATGTGTGCCCCAGCACGTTTTCGGTCCAATGTCAATTAACGTTGGGCCCGATGTTATGAACGGTTTGGATTTTCATGTTACGAACTAGGTACACACGTGTGTTACCTGTGGACCACACCGCGATGGGCCGTGAAGCCTCACAAATATCCCACCACGCCTGCTATAAATCAATTTCCCTCCAAACACAACACAAACACAAACACATTCCTCTGCAATGGATTCCACCATTCTCCTCTCCTTTCTCATCCTCTTTCAAGCTCTCCTCCTTACTCTCTCACCATCCCAAGCAGCCCCAAATTCCAAGCTCTTCCGCGAATACATCGGTGCTGAATTCAATAATATCAAGTTCTCTGATGTCCCCATAAATCCGTCAGTTGATTTCCACTTCCTCCTCTCCTTTGCAATCGACTACACCACCGATTCTCCCTCCCCCACCAATGGACAATTCAACGTCTTCTGGGACTCTGATAACCTTAGCCCTTCCCAAGTCCAATCAATCAAGGCCAACCATGGGAACGTGAAGGTGGGCCTTAGCCTAGGAGGTGATAGCGTGGGTTCCGGCTACGCTTACTTCACCCCATCTTCAGTAGACTCTTGGGTCGGCAATGCAGTTTCTTCGCTCACCACAATCATCAAACAGTATGGCTTGGATGGTATTGACATCGATTATGAGCACTTCAAGGCCGACCCCAACACATTTGCGGAATGCATCGGACAGCTCGTGACAACTCTCAAGGGAAATGGGGTCATTTCATTCGCATCAATAGCACCTTTTGATGACGACGAAGTTCAAAGCCATTACTTGGCTTTGTGGAAGAAATATGGGCACGTTATAGACTATGTTAACTTCCAATTCTATGCTTATGATCAGGGGACCACTGTATCGCAATTTTTGGACTACTTCAATACCCAAAGCTCTAATTATGGGGGTGGTAAGGTTTTAGTGAGTTTTAGTACTGATGGGAGTGGTGGATTGTCCCCGGAAGATGGCTTCTTCACCGCCTGTGATAGGCTAAGGAGTAAGGGAAAGCTTCATGGGATTTTTGTGTGGTCCGCTGACGATTCGATGGGGAATGGTTTCCGTTATGAGCGTCGATCGCAGGCCTTGTTGGCGGGTGGCCATTGATCGATTTCCTTCTTCTACTACGTATTTTAATACTATGTAAGTAGATCAATATGTCTTGATGTAGTGCGTCTCTGGGTGTATGTATTTGTGCTTGAAAGAAATGCTATAGTGAACATATTTCGAATTTTGTGGAAATTGTTAGGCAAGGATTGATGAACCGTCTGGGTTGACTCGGTCTGAGTCAACTCGAACACAGTCGAATCCAATCTGATTCAGCACCGTGAATCGGGATTGAGACTTGAAGGTGACTCAGCCTTACTCGGCCCAGTCTTTTCTCGACTCAAGACGGAAGGTCAGTCCGAGTCGCGGATTGAGAGACCCCAAAATCCCAATTCTACTCTTTAGAGCCTGGTAATCATAGATGTCAAGGCGGTCATTCCGTACGAGCACAACCATTGTCCTGCTATATAGACTGTTGATCAGGTGAGCCCCACAGCCCAATAGTCACCTAGATTGAAAGATCCTAGCCATTTGATGCTGGCCCAGAAAGCAATGTTAAGAAAATTGAAAGCAAATGTTCAGAATAAAAGACCAGAGATAGATGTCTAAGAACTTAAATTTAGATGGTCAGGGAAGCGTCACCATCCATAATGGGATCCTTCATATCAACAGCCTGGATCATGAAACCATGGGCACTCTTGTGCGTAGTGGGTGCTTTGGTGTAAATCAGCCATCTTTTCTTTAAGGATTATGATTGTACGCCTGTGCTATGCTCCATCAGTACTGGGCCCATGATTTTGACGGTACGAATTCGCCACCTGGTGCGGTCATAAATAGTAGGGAATTCACACTGTAGGCCAACTCAGATTTTAGGGGAAGCGGATTGCCCGGTGACCTAACCATGACCTAATTTGGTTGGATTTGATTGACCACATGCCATTGTCAAAGATAGGCAAACGCCCCCACGTAGGAGAAAAATTTTGCTACGCCCACTAGTTAGGGTGTGGCAATGACCCCACGATGATGTGTGTCGTATCCACACTGTCCATCCATTTGGAGAGATTATTTTAGGGCATGACCCACATAGGGTCTCATTGGATTTTAGGGAGATCAGAGTGGTAGAGTCTGAGTTTCCTGCAACTAACAATGCATGTAGTGATCAGATGGGCAGGGATAGCCCAAGGCAGGCTGTGGTCCAGTCCTCTTTGTGGCCGTGTCAGGATTAGGCACTTAGATCCGTGATTGATCTCAGGGCTAACTTCTAAAGCCTGAGGAGTGGAGAGACCCAGCCCAAGCACACTTAATTAAAATGTTAATATCCTATTACCATTGTTAGTGTATATATCTTTTATTTGTTCACGTTTGGATTTGGATTGGGTACTGGCTGGATTCAGTCTCAGGCCTTGGCCTAATGAACTTTATGGTCTGGGTCCGGGCCCTTTTCCTCCGTCGTCGGGGTCTCACCTAAAGGGTATTAACGGTGGGCCCACCTGTCACACTAAGAGTCAAAAGCCGATCCATTGGGTAAGGTCAACACCTTCAGTCATCCGGTAGAGCTCCCGTTACGGACCCCGGTTTGTCTAGCTGGGGTCAGGTTAGGGCCAGCCAGGGCCATGATAGGAATTATTCATGAAAGTAATATAAATCTGGTAATATTTTCTAATTTATTTTAGAAGGTTGACATTTGTTTTTCAACTTGATCCAAGGATATGCGAGACAATATCAACGACAGATTAGATGTCACATAAACATTGAGTAGAAATTTACGAAAGCCGTGAGAGGCATTAGAAATTTGTAGTCTTACAATACTCGGTCTCCACTAATTTCTATATTGTGTTCCAACTGATATTTAGATTTTCTTCAGTTCTTTCCCAAATTCACTAAAATGATTCAAAAACACGTATGGACGGAGTGGATACAAAGTACATACATTATGGTGGACCCCACGGTAAGGGGATGGACCGTCTTCTCTACACTATTGGGTGCTACCAAATTGATCCTCATGCAGTAGGCGCACTTGTACATGGGAACGTACGTACGCCCCACCATTTCTCATCTACTTGATCGGTACCATCCACCTAGATTTATAGAGAGCTGTACTGAAATGGATACAATATCAAAGGCAATCAAAACATCAAGTGGACCATAGAAGACAGGTAGTTTTTAATGATCCACAAACAACACGTATCTCAGTCCTCCAACGGCCCGCCTACAACTTATATCTGTGTCATTTTCTAGCTCATGACCAAAAGGGATACTAGGAAAAGAATGGACGGTGTCGATGGCTGTTTTTCATGAAGGTGGGCCCAGTTTCATGATGGTAAAGGACAACCCAATTACAATGGCATAACTGTAATATTGAAACTCTTTCTATATGTCAAATCTGTTGTGGAACTGACTCCGTGCGACTATAAGTGGCAATATAGAATGTTATTTTGAGTACCGCCTTCCACGATTAAATGGACCGAAATACCCCAGCTTGAAAGATAACCTATCTTGCAAACGTTTGTATTTGAACCAGTCTCTTTCCATAAAATCAACGATAGCGTCAAGTAATACGGGCGTAATAGTAGAGGTGTGGATGGAACGGCACGTCCCCTTGTCCCCTTGTCCCTACTCCCAAGTGTACAAAAGAAACCCAACGACTGCTACATTGGAACGGCACTTCCCCTTTTCCCTTTCTTTCTAGAACCGAACCCATGTGGTTGGGCCACCAATCAATCTCCCCAGCTTTTGCAACATCGCCAACATGCATTTCTACACGTGCCAACCTAGCACCTGCGTGGGAAATCTGATCCATGTGTAAAGGTGAGCCCTGCCACAACAGATGACCCGTAACACAAACCAGGCCAGTCCACTCATAAGGCAGGCTATGCCTCCATTACAACTTGCCGATGATCCACCTTGAATGCACGCCTCTGGCCTGCCGATGTGTGCCCGATGTTATGAACAGTTCGGATTTTCATGTTACGAGCTAGGTACACAAATTTGTTTCCTGTGGACCACACCGCGATGGGCTCGTGAAGCCTAACAAATTTCCCACCACGCCTGCTATAAATTAATTACATCAATTTCCCTCCAAACACAAGACAAACACATTACAAACACATTCCTCTGCAATGGCCTCCACCATTCTCCTCTCCTTTCTCATCCTCTTTCAAGTTCTCCTCCTTACTCTCTCACCATCCCAAGCAGCCCCAAATTCCAAGCTCTTCCGCGAATACATTGGTGCTGAATTCAATAATATCAAGTTCTCCAACGTCCCCATAAATCCGTCTGTTGATATCCACTTCCTTCTCTCCTTCGCTATCGACTACACCACCGATTCTCCCTCCTCCACCAATGGACAATTCAACGTCTTTTGGGACTCTGATAACCTTAGCCCTTCCCAAGTCCAATCAATCAAGGCCAACCATGGGAACGTGAAGGTGGGCCTTAGCCTAGGAGGCGATAGAGCGGGTTCTGGCTATGCTTATTTCACCCCATCTTCAGTAGACTCTTGGGTCGGCAATGCAGTTCCGTCGCTCACCAAAATCATCAAACAGTATGGCTTGGATGGTATTGACATCGATTACGAACACTTCAAGGCCGACCCCAACACATTTGCGGAGTGCATCGGACGGCTCGTGACAACGCTCAAGGGAAATGGGGTTATTTCATTCGCATCGATATCATCTTTTGATGACGACGAAGTTCAAAGCCATTACTTGGCTTTGTGGAAGAAATATGGGCACGTTATAGACTATGTTAACTTCCAATTCTATGCGTATGATCAGGGGACCACTGTATTGCAATTTTTGGACTACTTCAATCCCCAAAGCTCTAATTATAGGGGCGGTAAGGTTGCAGTGAGTTTTCGTACTGACGGGAGTGGCGGATTGTCCCCAGAAGACGGCTTCTTCTTCACCGCGTGTGATAGACCAAGGAGTCAGGGAAAGCTTCATGGGATTTATGTGTGGTCGCTGACGATTCGATGGGGAATGGTTTCCGTTATGAGCGTCGATCGCAGGCCTTGTTGGCAGGCCATTGATCGATTTCCTTCTTCTACTACTCATTTTAAAACTACGTAAGTAAATCAAGACACATGTCTTGATGTAGTGCGTGTCTCTGGTTGTATGTATTTGTGCTTGAAAGAAATGCTATAGTGATCATGTTTCGAATTTTGTGGAAATTCCATGGCTAGGATTGAGATTAGAATATGAATCAGCCGAATCGGCTGAGTCTTTTCTCGACTCAGAACGGGAGGTCGGTCTCAGTCGCAGATTGAGAGATCTACCATTTAGAGCCCGATAATCATAGATGTCAAGATGGTCATTCGCACGAGTAGGATCATTGTCCTATGTCTAGAGTGTTTATCAGGTGAGCCCCACAGCCCAATAGTGATGTAGAACCGGTCGCTGATTATTTCATGGTCAAGATGGACCAAAAGAAGACCGGTCGGAGTCGAAAACGATCCGGACCATAAAATGATCGTATCTCGCAATCCGGAATGAGTTTCTAGACATATAATATATGATTTTGGAGTAGCACGGGCTACTTTAGCCACCCAACTCCGCTACACCGGGTTGCCCATGCTGGAATCGCGACCGGATCAATGGTCATTAGGCTAGTTTATTTTCAATTTTACTATTTATAGTAAGTTTTAATTTGATCATAACTTTTGATCCGTAGAATTTTAGAATTAGTGCGCAACATAAAAAGGGCTTAGAATATTTAGTAGAACAACATGGTCCGAAAACCATAAGTTCTAGAAGTGTTGAGAGACTTATATAAATAGTAAGTTTATTATTTATAGTAAGTTGCGTTTTCTAGGAGTTTGAATTTAAGTTGGAGTGTGGTACTTTACCTAGGGTTTAGTTTTCTATTTGTATGTATTTTAATTCCGTTTCTATTCATTCAATCTAACATAAACAATTATTTGGAATTAATTTTCTATTTTTATCCTTTTATTTCATCTCGTGTAAACGAGAACTATCCGGTTAGGAAGACGGTGATCGACCTACCACGTCCTCCTAGTCGCCTAGATTGAAAGATCCTAGCCATTTGATGCTGGCCTAGAAAGTAATGTTAAGAAAATTGAAAGTAATTGCCTATAATAAAAGACCAGAGATTAGATGACTAAGAATTTAAATTTAGATGGTCAGGGAAGCATCACCATCCATAATGGGATCCTTCATATCAACAGCCCGGATCATGAAACCATGGGCCTTTTTGTGCGCAGTGGCTGCTTTGGTGTAAATCAGCCACCTTTTCTTTAAGGATTATGATTGTCCGGTTGTGCTATGCTCCATCAGCAATAGCCCATGATTTCAACGGTAAGAATTTGTTACCTGGTGCGGTCATAATGAGTAGAGAATTCACACTGTAGGAAAATTCAGATTTTAGGGGAAGCGGATTACCTGATGACCGAACCTAGTGGGATTTGATTGGACCAGGTGCCATTGTTAAAGATAGGCAAATACCTGCATTGGATCTCGCTGGAATTTAGAGTGACAGAGTGAGTTTCACTGCAACTAACAATGCATGTAGTGATCAGATGGGCTGGGCTAGCCCAAGGCAGGCTGTGGTCCAGTCCTCTTTGTGGCCATGTCAGGGTCAGGCATTTAGATCCGTTGATTGATCTCAGGCCTAACTCCTAAAGCCTTGGAAGTGGAGAGGCCCAGCCCAAGTACACTTAATTAAAATGCTAATATTTAGCGTAGTATCTTTTATTAGTTCGCGTTTGGATTTGGATCGGGCACTGGCTGGATTCAGTCTCAGGCCTTGGCCTAATGAACTTTATGTTGGTTTGGGTCAGGCCATTTTACCCGTCGGAGTCTTACCCTAAGCTAATTATCATATAAGTAACTTATCTTGGTTTCTACTTAATTAGCAAATAAGTATGTTTGGCAAACAACATCCATATTAACCAAACAGTAGAAAAACACGTTTGTTTCCAACATCCAAGTAATTATCCCAAAAGTCTGTTTGGTCTTTGCACATCCACCATCTATAATTTGGGGCCAACCTTTGGTGTGAATTGTTCATTGTGTGGGCCCTGCCTTTGATGTGGGAAGTCCATCATGTGGGGGCCACCTTGGATGTGGGCCATTCATCATTATGGCCCGACTTTTAACATGCACTTTTAACGCGCCCGACTTTTAACGGCCCACCTCTCTCTCTCTCTCTCTCTCTCTCTCTCTCTCTCTCTCTCTCTCTCTCTCTCTATATATATATATATATATATATAGAGAGAGAGAGAGAGAGAGATATATATATATAGAGAGAGAGAGAGAGAGAGAGAGGTGCCCAGGTGAGCATTCCTCTCTCTCTCTCTCTCTCTCTCTCTCTCTCTCTCTATATATATATATATATATATAGAGAGAGAGAGAGAGAGAGAGAGAGAGAGGAATGCTCACCTGGGCACTTCTGGTGAGAGACACTCGTGAGCACTTTTTCTTTGCTCATCGCACGTGATGTGAGCCCAAAATATGAGCCGTCCATGTGATGCAGCACCCCAAAAAACCCCTAGGGCCCATCTTTCAACCTGATCCAAAACTCTGGTGGGCCGCAGCAGAAAGCAAGAGGCAAATCAAGGCACGTGAAACTGTTTCCTTCTTTCATGGCCCACCAAAGTTCTGGAATAAGTTGAAAGATGGGCCCTAGGGGTTTTTTGGGGTGCTGCATCACATGGATGGCTCAGATTTTGGGCTCACATCACGTGCGATGAGCAAAGAAAAAGTGCTTACGTGTGTCTCTCACCAGAAGTGCCCAAGTGAGCATTCCTCTCTCTCTCTCTCTCTCTCTCTCTCTCTCTCTCTCTCTCTCTCGAGTCGAACGAACGAGTCGATCAATATTCGAGTCGAGTCCAATAGGACTGTGTTTGAAATTGAATTGAATTTTTTTTCGAACACATCATGTGTGTTTGAACAAAGTTCGAACAATAAGACTTTCTGTTCGAATAGGGTTTTACCGAGTCGATCCGAGTCAATCCAAACGGTTAAACTCAGTTCGTGTCTAGCTCTAAGTCTATGCAACTACATGAATAGGTTGTATGGTAGGTAAACATCAAGGCGGGGCCCACGTGAATGAACAGTGTGGGTGTGCATGGTGGGTCCATATGATGGGTAGTGGATATTGAAGGTGGGCCCCACATGATGGATAATAGCATTGACGGTGGGCCCTACTTGATAGATGACCAACATCAAAGGCGGGCCCTATATAATGAATGTTGCACATTAAAGGCCAGGCCATAATGATGAATTGCCCGCATCCAAGGTGGGCCCTGCATGATGGATGGCCCACACAATGAATGGTTCACATCAAAGTTTGGCTGTACATTGAAGGTGGGGCCCACATGATGGACAGTCCACATCAAAGTTGGACTCCACATGATGGGCAATTAATAATGGTGGGCTCCACATAATGGATGATCCACATCAAGGTGGGCCTCACATGATGGATGGTCCATATCAAAAGTCAGGCCAATGAGAATGAACGTGGATTGCCTGCGAAAGCCTTTCACAGGCATCTCCTGCGCTCGAAATCTAGGTGGGGCCCACTGTGATGTTTGTGAGAAAACTATGCCGTCCAACCGTTTTGTGAGATCATTTTAGGCGTTGTGACGAAAAACGAATGGGATCCAAGACTCAAGGGGGCCGAAAACGAGACGATTGAACTTCCACAGTTGAAATATTCATGGGGCCACAGAAGTTTTGAATTAGGATAATATTTGTGTTTTTAGTTCATCTCAGTAGGAATGACATTATGAACGGTATGGATGGCATATAAAGATCACTATGGACCCCATAGAGGTTTCCACGGTAGGAATTTTCCTACCCACCTTTTGATTTAGTGTGGCCCACTTGAGTCTTGGATCCTGTTCATTTTTTGTCGCAACGCCTAAAATGATCTCATAAAATGGTTGGACGGCGTAGATTTCTCACAAACATCACGGTGGGCCCCACCTGGATTCCGAGTGCAGGAGATGCTTGCGAAAGGCTTTCGCAAGCAATTCGCGTCCAACGAGAATGCCCCATATCCAAGACGGGCCCCACATGATGGACAACCCACATGATGGATGGTCCACATCAAAGGTGGGCACCACATGATGGGTTGTGGATAGGGCTGTGCATGGTTCGGTCGGTTCGGTTTTGAGGGGTGACACCCAACCGAACCGACTCAATTAATTTTGAATATCTAACAACCAAATCGAACCAATGAAGCCTCACTAACCGAATCGAACTGGATAAATTCGGGTTGGTATAATTCTGTCAGTTTTGTCGATTTCGTGACAACATTCAAAAAATTAAGAGGATCCAAATCTCTGGTGGACCACAACAATGTAAAAACTAATGAATGACCATTAAAACTTTTTATAATTATAGGCCATAAAAGTTTTGGATCAAGCTGAAAGTGAAATTTGACTTTTCCCTTCATCCAGGTCTATTTGACCTTATCAACGGGTTGGATGGCAAATACACATTGCAAATCTTCTTCAAGTGGGCTCGAGGACATTTTAATGGCAAGAGCTCAATCAACATTGTTTCCTGTGGTGTAGTCCACCTGAGATTTAGATCTGAACACATCCTAAAATGGGTTGAGAAAATGATTGGACGGCATAGATATATAAGATATTATCTAGGTGGGCCATATGGTAGGGGTAACATTAATATATATATATATATATATATATATATATATATATATATATATATATATATAGTCAGTTTGGTTCGGTTGAAAGCAGTTTATAATTTGAAGAAACTGACAACCGAACTGACATTCTCGGTTTTTAATATAAAAAAAACCAAACCAACTTGAAATAGAATGGAAAACCGACCGAAACCAACCAGCTCAGTCCGGTTTGGTCTGTTTTATCGATTTTGTCAGTTTTTTGAACTGCCATAGTTGTAGATATTGAAGATGGGCCTAACATGATGGACAATAACATTGATGGTGGGCCCCAAATGTTGGATGACCAACATCAAAGGTGGGCCCTAGCTAATGAATGGTGCACGTTAAAGATCGGACCCTAATGCTGAATGGCCCACATCCAAGGTGGGGCCCCACATGATGGATGGCCCACATTAGTAGGGCCACACAATGAACGATCGACATCAAAGGTTGACCCCACATGATGGACAATGGATGTGAGGGGGACCAAATAGATATGAAGGATGATTACTTATGATGTTGGAAACAAAACATGCTTTTCTACCTTTTGGATGATAAGTATGTTGTTTATCAAACATGCATATCCGCTGATTAAGTAGAAACCAAGATAAATTCCTTATCTGATACGTAGGTTATCTTAGGGCCTATTTAGAGCATGGGTTTGGATCCCCCCGGATTCAAAACCCTCTGATTTGGAACCCCCGGTTGTGTTTGGCACCCTAAATTTGGAATCCTCTATAATTCAAAAGTATGATATTTACAAGGGTTTGAATTTAATTACTAAGTTAACTTTAATATCCCTAATTAGTGTATGTATGTAATGTTTGACACAATGGTTGTAATAAGCCCATTGAAATATATACTTTGGCTGAAAGGTCATCAAGAGTCAAAAGCCCATCCATCAGGAAAGGTCAACACCTTCAGTCATTTGGCAGAACTCGCATCAAGAACCTCGGTTTGTCTAGTGGGGTCAGGCTAGCAAACGCCATGATAGAAATTATTTATAAAAGTAATATAAATCTGGTAATATTTTCTAATTTATTTGATAATCCCTAACTAAAGAGAGACATTTTCTCGATCTTCGTTGTGGCCAGAGAGTCAGAGGTGAGCAATCACTTATCACATGCCATTAACTAACATGTAGAATTTGCATTCCATGCATGCTAGGCTGGGCTTAAAAAACTCCCCCAGAGCCAAGACCCATTCGGGCTTGGGTTGGATCTGGGCCTGACCTGGTTCCCCCTGGTAACATCAGTGGGAGTGAATGACCTTCACTTACCAGATTTAAGAAGTTTGCTAAGCCCGGAGCCCATCTACACACCACCTTACATGCAAACACCGCAAATGTGTTTGATATCCAAGCCATCTACCAGTTGGGTCCCACCGTGTGGTTTAAAGTGCCTGATAATCAGGTGAATCCACTAATCAAACAGACCACCGTATGGTAACTGCTAAAGGAATTAAGAAGAGCGTGTAAATGGGCTCAATTATGTTGAGGGTGGGCCTAGAAATGCTCCACATACAATAGCATTCAACCTCAATCCTAGGCGCCTACACTCTTAGAGACAGCTTAGGCCATTGTGAGATATCATGACACCTTTCACATGCCTCGTTTGGTAAGGGGTTTATGGTTTAAATTATTTTTTGGAAGATAAGGGGAAAATTTTTTTACAAGGAAAAAGTAGTTTCAAGACCAAAACCCTCCCAAAAGTTATTGGAAATGTGAGCTGAATATGAGTGGTCAGGCAGGATCGTGCTACAATATATGTGGGGTGCACAACTTCCTGTGCATGAGATCCACACCATCCATTAGATGAGCCACGTAATGTTTGCCCTTGACCCCAAACATTACACTATCCAAAACTCAGTGGGCCTTATCATAGGAAACAATGTAAAATCATGTTTAAAACTCAAATGTGTGTAGTGTGGCCCACTTAAGTTTCATTACATGTACGTGAGTTTTAAAAAGTCCCTTCATCCTCGCAATTTGCATCTTATGAACATATTGTATGGCATAAATAAATCATAGTAGGCCCCACCCTCAACTAATAGTGGGCACCCCATTCCAACTCTTCCCCATGGTGTGGCCTAATTAAACTTTCAGCCGGCCTATTTTTGGATTCGGTGATTAACACGAGTCCATGCATTTAATGGATGGGGTGGATCTCATGCATATTGTCCCCCAGGTGCACCTCCCACTTAGGGGAACGGATTAGGTGCGACCCCGGACTCACGTAAGGTCGTGCGACCCTTACGTGTCAGCTCCCCCTTCATCCAGCGTGTAAGTGAGTCCGCACGTGGGTCAAGAAGCGAGCCCGCAGCCCGCGAGTCTGGTGAATCCTCTCTCTCTCTCTCTCTCTCTCTCTCTCTCTCTCTCTCTCCCTCTTGCCTCTCTCTCTCTCTCTCACTCTCTCCCGCTGCCTCTCTCTCTCTCCCTCGTCTGCTCCCTCCCTCCGCCCGTCGTCGGAGCCGTTAGTGGCGACCATCACCTCTTCCTCGTCTGCTATCGCTCTCCCTCTTCTCCATCAACTGCTACCGAGCGGCTCGGTGGTGCCCCTTCGTCCCTCAGATTCCTGTAAGAGCTCGTAAAAATCACAGTGGTTTCATATCTCTCTCTCTCTCTCTCTCTCTCTCTCTCTCTCTCTCTCTGATTTAAGATGAAGAAAACTGAGCGTGGCCCTGTAACTTGATTTGAGGATTTGCAAAATGCCCCTGTCCATCTGCCATTATAGATGAATGATTAGTTGATTGGGGAATTGGAAAATGCCCCTGTCCATGTGCCATTTTAAATGAATGATTTAGTTGATTTGGGAGCTTCTAGAATCTGGAAGTAGCAAGGTTTATTTTGTTGAGTGTGGAGACAAAACTCAAGTGTGCATGGTCGGGCGCCCGGACGGTCTGTGGCCGGGCGCCCGAAATTCAGGCTGTTTTGACTATTAGTCCGATGGACTGTTTTGTGAGCAGCCAGGCACCCGGCGGTCAAAGTGACCGAGCGCCCGAAATTAGTATGTTTCCTGTTTTATTCACGCTGGACGTTTTTTGTATTGCCCGGGCGCCCGACCCAGTTACGACCGGGTGCCCAACCGCCCGCGGACTTAATGTGCGGGTTTCCTATTTTTTGTTCTAATTGGGGGGTTTACTATATAAAGGGGTGTAAACCGGGATTAGGCATGGGGATTAAGGCTTCTATACGTCGAAGGTGAGAGAAAGGAGAGAATATTAGCAAAAGGGCCATCTCTGTGCACGGGAGCAAAGGAGAAGGTAAGTGCATTGCTTGTAACTTCGTTTTTTCTTCATAGTGAAGTTTGCACCCGTGGTTTGTTACCCTTGTTGGGGTTTTTCCATGTAAATATCTGTGTTGTGGATTGTTGGTTTGTGTGATTCCTTTTCTGGTTATTATTACTTCCTGTTTATTGTTTGTGGGTGAGACCGGAGATTGGATCTCGCTTCACCGGCGTTGTTGGCGTGCTGCGCAACATATTTTTATGGCTGGGCGGGGGCGGGAAGTTAGAATCGAGCTGAATTGAGATGAAGATTTTTGCTATCCATGATTGCGGTGGGTCTTTGATTGTGGGAGGGGATTTAAGAAATGAGTTGCAGCCTCCATAAAACATGCGCCACCCTAGAAGTTGGCTTCATCTTGAATGAATTGGAGTCACTTGCTCATTGGGAGTTGTATTTGAGCTGATTCCTTAAGAATTACACTGTATTGCTGATTCCTTGAAGCAAGAGGTAGTCGCTTGATCTTCTCCTTATATGGGAACTTGCTTCTGTTGCCAAAATGGATCTTTTTTCGTAATTTTTTGTCACTTACGAAAAGGAAAAAGGATAAAAAGTCGTCTTAAATGGAAGCTACCCCATCTGCATTTATTGGGAAATAGGTTTAATGAGCCACATTAAACAACATGTTTTTGATGTACTGTATAGGCTTCTGCCATATTCCTCATCTTTATCCTTGTTGATGTACTGTATAGGCTTCTGTTCTTCATTTTCTCTGTCCTTTATTTCAAGAACTCTTAACTACTAGACCATGACCCCAGTTGCATCATTTGTTTAGGTAGGAAACCCAAATGCACTACTCATCTTCTCAACTTCTTGATTTTCTTCTTCAGAAAAAAAAAAAAGAAAACAAGAAAAGATATGATGAAAGGTAGATTGCTTGTGGTGGATGAAGGCAAATGTGCTTTTAAACACGAAAATATCAGGTTGTAGTGAGGTTGCAGTGAGGATGTGACAGGGTTGCAAACGTATGTGATGACGTGGTCCAATAAAAAGGATCCAAACATAATTTATGTGCTTGGAGAAAAAAGAGGATCCGGATTGTGTTATGAGTATCTTGATCACATTGCCTTCGAAGCGGGCAACCACCGACGAAAGCCAATAATTTTATATATTTCGATTGAATCCTGTAAATTTTTTTTAAAATAATTGAAATATGATGAATGTTAAAGTACAATTAAAAAGGATCATGAAAATAAGTTATGTTACTTTACAATAAAATAAATAATATTTATACAAGTTGAAAATAGTCCAAATACTTAAGAAATTTAAAAATCCTCCATGTGGACCTGTCGTAGCTTGGCCAAACTGTCGAACGTATGATCGAAAGTGCTTATATGATACTCCTCACTTTATATAGAGGATGAAATTCAAGTAAAATGTTCTCTTTAGATTATTTGAACCCTTTGAGTCAATTTAAAATTTAAACATATCTTGAAGCATTTTTTCTTAGGTTATTATTTAGTTTTTCTCTCATCATTTATTTGTCTTATAACAGGAGTATATTTTCGTACTATGACATGTTATTGAAGCCATACTTAGTTCGACATGGTAAGTTATTTTATTAATTTTTTCAGATAAAGTTGATCTAGTTTAGACTGATGTAAAATGCATGTTGTATAAAAGTATGGGATAAACTCATTCTGATTGTTTCTCGTTGAATGTAGGAGAAGAAAATTCAATCACAAAAGTTCAATTATACTAGTAGATGTGCTCCGTCGAAGTTTTATGCTTTTATTACGAGATTGAAATTGAAGGATGAGCATATTAAAGCGATAGAAGATACTCCTTTTAGAGGGTTTATGAATTTTTCAAAGTTTCCCTTTCAACGTACATTTCTAAACAGTCTTCTTGCTAGATGGGATGATGGACATAATTGTTTCCACCTCGGAGGAAAGAGGGTCTTTCTTAAACTACAAGATATTGCCGTAATACTGGGATTGAGTATGAACGGAAAATACGTGGATTTGAGAAGGGAATTGGATGCTTGTGATAAAGAACTGAAGGAAAAATATTTTGCAAATGATTTCCTTAAGAGAAAGTTAATAGAGAAGAATATTGAGAAGCTGTTGGAAGAAACTTCGGAAGAATCTTTATCCGATTTTACAAAATTGTTCCTCATGTATCTATTCAATACAGTTCTATTTCCAAACGCCAGTGAGACTACTCCTATATTTTTGTTGCACTATGTGAATAAGTTGGAAAATCTGCATACTTACGCATGGGCCACTGCCATTTGTGAGTTTCTGGTTAGTAGCATTTCTGAATATGTGAAGAAGAATAAAATGTACATAAACGGATGTGTCATGATTCTAGAAGTAAGTGTTTCTTGTTATATGAATGATCTGTTTCTTTTTCTTGCTTTGAATGTCTTTCTTATCAATGATATTGTTTCCGATAGCCATGGTTACAAGAGCATATAATTCTTCCGTCACGGATGTCAACCAAAATGGTGTATCCACGTTTTTTGAGATGGGTGGAAAGAAGTTATTAACAGACTGCCACACATAAAAAATTCTTAGACACACTTAGTTGCACACAGGTATTTGCATTTTTTAAATAATTATTTGAAGATATTCACTAATATTGTGTCCAAATATATGTTACATTGATTTATTTATTTTCATCATATTATTGAAGATATAAGCCCCACAAATGAGGAGAGCCACCTTCTACCTCGCACTGTAAGTGCTTTTTATTCATTTCTCGACATATTATGTATTTTTTCATTGTTTTCACACTTGATTATATA
This sequence comes from Liriodendron chinense, assembly GCA_003013855.2. Taxonomy (NCBI): domain Eukaryota; kingdom Viridiplantae; phylum Streptophyta; class Magnoliopsida; order Magnoliales; family Magnoliaceae; genus Liriodendron; species Liriodendron chinense. Next base: position 60,196 of record PVNU02000101.1, on the reverse strand, counting down.
CGTCATTCTTATCCGAATGCATGCAGGAGACATCAAATACAATCAAAGAGATACGCCAGTGGTTGGAGCCATGTTTAATGAAGATTGAAGAGAAAATAGTAAATATTTTCTACATAAATATTATTTTATTTATATTATTGATGCTTGGTACTATAAATGATTCCACATGTGATCATATCAGTTATGATTATGATATTCATATAGGAGGCGTTAAACTCGAATAGAGAAATGTGTCAGCGGTTGGAACGTAGAGTTTTGAAGATTGAAGAAAAAATTGTAAGTAAAGTAATTAATATTGTCCATATAACTTTAGTTTTATTATATTTGATTAGATTATATAACTGATTTCACATTACTTGATATAAGTAATTATTGTAATTGACATTCAGACGACCTTGAATGCGGATGAAGAGATTCGTCGGTGGTTGGAACCTAGATTTGCGAAGATTGAAGAAAAGATCGTAAGTATTCTTCACATAATGGTTCTTTAATATGGTTGTCCAAAAAATTACTGTCAATACTTTGATTTTATTGTGGTTTATTTCAACTCGTATTAAATTTTTTCTATTGAAATAGGACCAGCCTATGACTGGGAATAGGAATGATAAAGAAAACATCCATTACAGAGAAATGTTGATAGAGCGTAATCAATTATTGGAGGCGAACAAAGAAATGCAAGATAAGCTAGATGCCCAGGCAGCACTTATCAAAGAGTTATCCGATAAACTTTCCTCTCCTATGAATGCAATGCCGGATACACCATTAGCTGCAAATAGTCCACATGTTTCTCTGCATGTAAATGCGATGTCGAATACATTATTAGTCGCAAATAGTCCACAACTTTTCGGTCCAGCGAATGCGATGCCCACCAAGAATGATTTTATACTCCCAAATCGTAGCTCCTTAGTGAGGTGTGTAAAAGATGGTAGGATTAGAAATGTTTCGAAAGCCGTACAATCACCGTACGCCCGGATAACATATAAAAAACGTAAAACTAATGAGAATGTTAAATCACCTGATCATGATTCGGTTTCTGTGGAAGAGAGGGTGATTGGGCATGTGTTGTCTCCAGAAAAAGATGTTGCAATTACGAGTTTTAAGAACATGACTAACTACAAGTATGACACGTTAACTAGTTTGTAATTGATTTAATTATTTTTGTTGTGGTAATTTCTCTTACTAATACCAAATTACACATTTGTAGGGAAGATTCATGTGGACCACTACATGTGATGAGAAGTTCGTTACACATATTGCTTAATCCTACTGGATGGCTTGACGATGAGGTATATCTACGCACATTATTTTCCGCCTCTTACTGCTCATTATGTATAAGATTTTATTAATCTACCATTCATAGATGTAAAGAGTACAGTCACTTGACATATTGTATTTCTGTTAACTTTTTGTTTCAGGCTATAGACAAATATAGTGAATTGTTAGAGCGTCGAGATAAGGGAGATGGACAAGATTTATTAAAATGTCATTATTTCAATCCCTGGTTACACGTAAGTTTTTCAAATAAGTATGCAGGGTCCATACCTTTGATTGGTGTGCTTGACAAGCATTCTAAGGTTGGTTCATACTTGAACTATTTCAGCGATTTATATATGGAGCCGGAATCGAAAACCTAAAAGGAAAGAAAAGTGATGAGACAGAGAGTTGTTATAGCCGACAAATCAAAGGTGTATTCGACAAGATACCTTACGATTTAGGGAGTAGAGAGAAACTTTTTATTCCTATGAATGAAGCATCACACTGGTATTTTCTCGTCGTTGAGTTAAAGCACAAATTTTTTTTAGTTTATAACTCCATCAAAGGTCACCACATGTCTAGCTACATCAAAACAATGGTATTTAGTTGTTGAGGTGTTTTAATATAAGTTTGTTAAAGTTGAATAATGTGATCATGAAGATATTTATTTTTTTATTGTTATTTCAGGTTACAAGTATGAAGAAGTATTTATCAATATATGGTGTACCCGACTGTGATACTTTTCAACTTGTTATGGACGTTGACTGCTCGCAACAACAAAATTCGTATATTTTTCCTTTGATCACTTCTTTGTACTTTAATGTTTCGATGCTATATTATTTAGTACTCAATTTTATCATTTTCTTTAAGTAGGTGTGATTGCAGTCTTTTTGTAATGAAATTTATGGATTACTTGTCTCGAGGAGATGGATTTTATTTGAATTCAGTAAGATCACTTTCGATTTATTGTTTTCTATTGAAGTATAACTCTTATGCAATATACTCACACTCCAACGTCATGGTCAGGAAGACATGACATTTGAACGAGAAAAGATAGCTGCACAACTTCTGCTCGGCAGACTAACTCCATAAAATTGAAGTACGATTTCTTATTTTAAACGTGCCTTAATCATACTTGCGAATCTACATATTGTATTCCTATTTACTCAACTTTTACTAAATTTGTCACCATGGCCGCCGCTACTAAATGAATCTGGCCACTCATTTGAATCCCATAAAAACAATTTACATTGACTTTACTTAGAACGGTGGATACTTCATCTTCTTGGTTACATGGGATCCTAAGTGGGTCTCTTTCTTAGTAGAGAATAGTAATATATACTGCTTCTCATCCAGTCGACTGTGAACATTGCTAATTTATTAGGTAAGTGGCTATAGACATCGGGTTATGGACAATAGCTACTTCTTTCCTTCTTTTTTTTTATCTCTGTACCTAATAGTTACAATCTTTTATGGCCTGCTGAATGTGATTTTGCAGGTTCATATCATTTGGAGATGGCTAGTGTAGCAAAGGTCTCGTGCAAGGTAATCATGCCAAGCTGAATAGATGTTCATTATCCAATTCACGTGAATTTGGTCCATAGTCATTTTTTCAATTGTCCCTATGCATTCAATCGGCTTTTGGAAGAAGTTTGTGGGATGTTGTGGTTGAAGGCCTTGAAAACCACTTCTTTTTTGTTAGGTTGTTCCTATATTGACCACTCACATTTTGTAATACTTTTTTTTATTTAAATTAGAAAATTCTACAAGTGGTGTACTCCGACCTTTAAAACAAACGGATGATATAATATGTATATATTGTTAAATGTTATAGACATTTTTCATACGAATCCCGATCCTCTTTTGAAACCGATAATCGAACCTCTGCTGAAGCTGCTCTGATTGGTCCAGCTCATCTTGACTGTGTCAGAGCAGCTCGGCTTTGACACAGTCAGGCTGATCTGGACAAATTAGAGAAATGACAATCAGGGTTTCTCTGCTATGGTTTAAACAGAGGATTAGGACTCTTTTGATACGCATATGGCCCATCAATGCATCAACTGGCATGTACTTTAGGCCATGACATTGCACAAGGTGAGTCTTGAAATTATCATTAACAATAGTTGAATTATCGCGTTGGATCGGGTATCATATATTCCCACTTAAGAGGATGCTCAAGGTGTAGGGGTTGGATGCTGCGGTTGTTATGTATTGCTTATGAATGATATGATATTGATGTTGTTTTATAATGTCATTTATGAATATGGGGAAGGGGTTGGATGATGCAGTTGTTAGGTATTGCTTGCTCATCTTTTACTTGTAAGGATGGAGGAAACCGAAGTTCTTCTGTTTCTTGATTTGCAGGTGAACTATCTTCTTGCATCAACTGTTGCGTTGGATTGTTTGTGAAGCTGTTTCAACCGTTATGTTGCATGTGCCAATGGAAACTTTGGACGTATCCTGTTTTGGAGTCAGTTTCACCTTCACAAATATGCTCATTGTTATCTTATTATATTCTTAAAATGTATGATATTAATATAGCTGGTCTGATTTTCAGGTTACGTTGTAAATTTGTGTTTGGATTTTTAACCGGCAAAGAGATGAGTGGCCAGTTAAAGAAATGGAGCAAGATTACGATCACCTATCTGAAGTGAAGGAGAGATGCCAACCGCTATTAGAAGTGTAAATTTTTTGCAGTCCAATGGACTATTGCCAGTGGAGATCCTTATATTTTTCAATTATTATCTGTTGTATGTTTGGTGTTCAAATTATTTGTCCAATAGTACAATTAGTATGTGCGGGTCATGGTTATGTCACCTGTTGATAAGGTCACTTAAGCCTTGATTCGAAACTTATCGTGCCGCATTAATGGTCAATCACCACTCCTTGCCAACATTCCACCTGATAATTGGATGTGGTTTATTTTTGGGATTTTTTCCTAAAATCATAAGAAAAAAAATGGATGGACCGCGGGATGAAGAATACATATGTCATGGTGGGCCCACGGTAAGGGCGGAACCGTATTTGGTAGGTCGGTGTCTCACCTAATCTGCTCCCCACCCCCAAATGTGATTTTTTCTACACTTGCAGAATCATTGAGCTGAGTCCGGATCCTCTGTTGAAAAAAAAATAGAGAATCCCTGCAAGTTGTGATTTCAATGTGAGAGGAAGGTGGATGAACTCCCCTCTCCTGTAATAGGTAATTCCTCTCCATTCATTTCGGCACAAAAATCTCTCTCTCACATTGTTATCCTGCTGGATGGTTCGTTTTTTTTTTTTTTTTCAAAGGAGCATTGGGTCCATTGGTCCACCCATGGCGAGGCGTCATATTTTTGTAGTCGATGATATAAATTTTATCCATTCTTATGACACTTGCCTCTACATAGTTAAATTGGTGGTGGCAATCCATCCAATGTCATTTCAACCTCATCAATGTTCCTATGTATATTTACATTTGGTACTTACAGTTATAAATTTAATTGACCCTTTTCATGTTTTAATTCCTAAGTAGGTGGTGAAGTGGATTGCGGAGATATGGCGCGCAAAGACAATCGGCCCAACAATGCCATCCATGTTCGTAGCCAAATGCATGCATGATGAAGTGGCTCGATATAAGGGCAACCTAGTTTGGTCGTCTATGTTTTGTTCGACCGTGTGGCCAAGCTACGAGTGGAGCACATGGAAGATTTTTATTATTTTTATGTAACTGGACCATTTTCAACTTAGCGCTGTAAATATTTTATAATTTTATTGTGATATGGTTTCTCTTATGGCTTTTGAGGATGTGATATGGTTGTGTGACAGTGTGATGTGGTTGTAGTTGAGAATGTGATATGGTTGTGTGACGGTGTGATGTGGTTGCCGGCACTACAAGAAATTTCATTTTTACCGACGAATGATTTCGTCGGTAATCAGTAAAATTTCGTCGGGAAATCTTTTTCCCGACAAAATAATTCACGGCTAACATCGTCGCAGAAAGCCCGTCGGTAAAGGTTTTTACCGACGAAATAATTTTTCGTAGGTAATAATTACACCATTACCGACGAAAATATTCGTCGGCCAAAATATGAATTTTTGTCGGGAATGAAAATGATACGTCGGTGAAAAAACTTTTACCGACGAAATAATTCGTAGGTAAAAACATGTTAAAACTTTTACCGACAAAATAATTCGTCGGTAAAAGCATATAAAAATTTTGTACCGACGAAATATTTCGTCGGTAAAAACTTTTTACATACTTTTACCGACGAAATAATTCGTCGGTAAAAGTTTTTGCTGTCTCGGTTTCATTTGTTTTCAAAATACAGGAAAATTCCTGATATACACCTGTAAAAAAACCTATACATTTTTCTCCTATTCACATCCACAAACATACAAATAAACAAAAACTACATCATCCATACAGAAATAATCAATTCCACATCCACAAACAAACAATATTCATCCACACACAAATACATACAAGTTAAAAGTCGTATATTAAAAAAAAATCAGGAAGATGAAGGCAGAGGTGGAAGGGCATCGGCGCCTAGGCGTGCAGCGAGAGCCTGAAACATCTCCTGCATCCGTCGCTCATGCTCCTGCCGCTCCTGCCGCAACTCCTCGATCCTCCTCTCCTGCTCCTCCCGTCGCCTCTGCTCCTCCTCCCTTTGCCTCTCCAGCTGCTCTCGAATCCCATCGACGACGACCCGTAGCTGCTAAACCTCTCTCTCTGCGATGTCAGCTCGACGTTGAGCGCTCTCACCAGCTACGGATCGGCTGAAGCCAGCTCTAGTTTGTGCCATGAGCTTAGCACCATGGCCAAGCCCACGCACATATCCAGAACGGGTGCCAAGTACCTCGCTCAGGATTTCTGGCTCACTCCGCTGACTACCATCGGGAGTGGGCTGACTGCGTATGGTGTCCATCGCCACCTGTAATGAAAAGATATGAAATTTCATAAAAAATGACATGAATGACATTATTATCAATCAATGCGCAATTAAATTTTACAAAGTAAAGATTTTTACCCAATGCAGACTGGCTCTAGGATGAACCCAAGATCCCGTCGCCTGCCGACAGTGAGTCCCTCTGTAGAGGTCTACTGGTCCAGGCTCCTGGCCGGTGACGGAATCCCGCTGCGCAATCGAAAGGAAAAAAGACTTATAATAAATGCCAATCAAAATAATATATTAACTTAATAATCATCAATAATTTCTTACCATGTCGTAACGATGTCGTACAAATGACTTTGAACCAGCTACGTAGTTCACTTGTAACTTTTCCCTGTTCGCAAAATTTATTCTACTCTTCTTCTGAACACATTATACAAAATACATTTCTATTAATTGTGAAATTAATTGCGAATTTAATTGTTACCGTAAGATATCGTATATGTAAATATTACCTGAAAAGCCTCCTACGAAAATCTCTCGCATAGTATCCGCCAGTCGTCTGTAGTAACGTGTGGCGGTGCGGACAGTACGGCCTCATCGTGTGTCCTGCACCGCTTGTACCGCTGGTGCAACTCTCCGCGGTACTCCTTGAACCGCTCTCTAATCATATCGTCAACGGCATGAGAAATGTAGGGAACATTCAAATCGAATTCAAATTTATCCTGCAGTTTCGTAAATAATAAATTAAGGCAATAAACTTATTAACAATAGGACTTAACCGTAAATGAACTTTCACAAAATAAAATTTCAATTTACTAAACTTTACCTGAAGGCGCTGACAGATGAGCTGTCGCACATCATCTGTCACGTCAGTCCAACGGGGGGTGGTGGCGGGGATCAGAGATCGGCATAGGATACCGACCTCAGACGTAAACAATCTGGCACTGTCCCCAACAGGTCTAAGGCAGTCCTGTGGGAACTCTACCGCCACCCTACCCTCACGCGTAAGTCGCTCTAAAACTAACCCACGCGTGGGTCCACGTCCTCGTCGGCTGGTAGAAGATGCTGCTGCGAAAAGATATATGTAAGTAACAATATAAACAGAAATCACTAAATAAATGTCTAGACTTACATGCAGTGCCCGGTGTATACTGAACCGAAGGATCAGATGACTGTGATGCACCGTGCGACGTCGATGCTGTCTGCGTCGCATCACGGGTGGAAGGGGTAGATCCAGTGCGCGAACGACCTGATCTCCCACCTGGTGTCATGACTGAATATATCTGAAATACAAACTTATAAATTTAAACAATGTCAATGCAAGTTTATGAACATCATTGCAGAGTGAATTTGTGCTTATGCTTAGAGAAATGATAAAAATATGATTAGACCATTACACCATAATACAAGCAGAATATAATAAAACCGTAAGTAGAATATAATAAAACCGTAAACAGAATATAAAAGTTGAAAAATCTATTACACATTGTCATTCTATATTAAATACATATATCTCATTGTAATACAAATCAACTTCGGATCAACTATCCGAAATACTCCCTGCGTAAGTTATCGTACGCTGCAGATGTATATGTCAAGCTGTATGAAGCACTCGACATTGTTACAGCCAACATGCCAGTCACAATAGGAGAAATCTGATCTCTCGGGACTCCATTCAGATGTGCAAATGATAATGTCGCATCTTCCATACGAAGTTTTCCGCGGTTATATTCCTCAATTAGGTCCGGAATTTCTTTGAGATTGTATAATCTTTCATCTGAGTCATCGTCTTCCTCCCTACATTTCTCGACCAGACCGGGTATCTCTCTGGCCCTACCAGAAGAATATAGGGCCGGAAAGTCCATCCGCAACAGCTGATGAAGTATGCTGCGTGCTTCCGCTACGCTCCAGTTTGTGGAGGACATGATCAGAAAGTGACTTAACTGTAAATGTAGATTATAAACAAGTCAATTCAGGAAAAAAATCATGACTTGTAAAACATATATACATGTAATAATCAAATTAATCGAATTAAAAATTACATGTAAATCTTGTATCATTTAATAATCGTCGTCTGAATCATTATCGCTTAGGACTCTTTCTTCTTCACCATCACTATCGCTGATCAGAATTTCCTCTTCATCGTCTGCAACGTTGTCATCGATGAAAGCGCTATCATCTCTAACAATGTCATTTATGATTGAGGCATCAACATGATCAGGTGGCACATCATCTCTATTCAATTGCACCACATCAATATCAACATTTGGATCATTCCCTCTATCCCAAGATGGCATGTCTTCTTGGTATGCTTGTTCAACTGACGACGTTCTATTACTCCCTTCATCGTTATCTTCAACGTCTACTTCGGGAACGTCAAATATGTTCCTGGGCTTTATTTTCTGCACCACGTGCCAAGAGCCGCCTAACTTGGTGTCAGCGAGGTAGAATACTTGTTCGGCTTGGCCGGCTATGATAAATGGGTCATCTTTAAACCACTTCCGAGATAAATTTACGCTCGTAAAGTAATTATCAGTCTGTATTCCCAACTTTTTATTTCCAATGTCCCACCAATCGCATTTAAATAAGTACACCCGCTTTCTCATACAATAACTCAGCTCAATAATATCCGTCAAAACGCCATAAAAATCAATTTCGACCTCCTCATGTGTTCCCTTCACAACCACACCACTATTTTGTGTGGTCCTATATTTCTCGCGCTCCTCAGTGTGGAACCGAATCCCGTTTACAATACAACCTGTATATCTAGATACACGTCTATCAGGGCCACACGCCAGTGAGTAGAGCGCATCAGACGCATCCGCAGAGTTGCTAGCGCGCAACATCTTCATCTATCATCACGTACAGAATATAAATGTATGTTTAGGCATTTAAAATTACGTGTAAATATTGTGCAATACAACAATATTGTAAGTGTGGTGAGATAGAAGGTAAATTAATCTTACATGTTTTTCAAACCATTCTGGAAACAAATCCTGATGCATTCGATCATAATTTGTAGGGTATTGGGACTTCATCTCCTCGATGTGTTCGCTATACACAATTGGTACGTTGTAAGCAAGAAATTTTGAGATTAAAACTGTTTGTAGATATACAATAATTATGTGCGAAGACTTACTCCAAGTACGACTCTATTTCTTCACAGTTATGCAACACATACCACCGCGCCTTCGCTTGATCCCGAGGGTCCATATCCTGAAACGTCGGCGATCCTAAAGGACGGACGTTATGTGCGAATACAGATATGAGTCCTTGTTCATGCTCCTGCCCTGCATCGGCATTACGATCTTCTCGGTGGAATCTAGTCTCTATGCCACGAAGATACATGGAGCAAAATGTCAGGCACTTATTATCAATGTACGCCTCAGCAATGGATCCCTCTGGACGTGCCTTATTCCTCACATATTGTTTTAATATGTAAAGGTATCTGTACACAAAATCAATATGTTTAGGACATGAAAACATGGATATACGTAGTTTATGGAATGAATAAAAATTTATGATCATTGTTCTATCACCTTTCGATCGGATACATCCAACGATATTGTACTGGGCCTGCAAGCTTCGCTTCGTGCGGTAAGTGAATCGCTAGGTGTACCATGACATTGAAAAATGCAGGTGGAAAAATTCTTTCAAGTTTGCAAAGGATTACGACAATATCCTTCTCTAGTCGTTTAATAACCTCTACATTCAAAGATTTCGAACACAAATCCTTAAAGAATATCCCCAACTCAATCAGCGTAGCACTAACATCCTTGTTAAGGAATCCACGAATCGCAACCGGTAGTAGGCATTGCAGAAGGACGTGACAGTCATGACTTTTCATTCCTGTTACCTTACAGTCCGTAATGTTTACGCGCTGAGAGATATTCGATGCATACCCGTCGGAAAATTTCACCTTGTTCAACCATTCACATACACGTTTTTTCTCTAGTTTTGTCAATGTGTAGCAGGCTGCTGGTATAGTATATGAATTTTCATGTGGTTGTAAGTGCAACTCTTTCCTTAAACCCATTGCTTGTAGATCCAATCGAGCCTTAAAACTGTCTTTTGTTTTCTTCTCTATATTCATCAATGTTCCAAAGACATTGTCACATATATTCTTCTCAATATGCATGACATCCAAGTTGTGTTGTAATTTCAGATGACTCCAATAAGGCAACTAAAAAAAATGCTCTTCTTCCTCCAGTTGTACTCCAATACTGTACGTTTTCTCTTCTTCAAGTGCGGTGCCTTACCAAATCTAACTTCTTCAATGTTACTCAGCTGTTGTAACATATCTTCTGCAGATAGTTCTTTCGATGGTGGCCTATGATCTTGTTTGCCATCAAAGATTACCGTCTTCCTGCGCCAACTATGATCCCTCGGAAGGAAGCGACGATGGCCCATATAACACATTTTCTTACCATGCTTCAATGACAATGAACAAGTCTCAGTACTACATGTAGGACAAGCCAACTTTCCCTTCGTGCTCCACCCAGACAAATTTCCATATGCGGGGAAGTCATTTATTGTCCACAAGACCGCTGCATGCAATCGAAACGTCTGTTCTGCAAAAGTGTCATACGTCTGGACACCTTGACTCCACAACTCGTTTAACTCATCTACTAACGGTCGGAGATACACATCAATGTCATTCCCCAGTGACTTGGGTCCAGGAATAAGCAACGACATCATAAAAAATGATTCCTTCATACACAACCAAGGAGGTAAATTGGAGGGCATAAGTATCACTGGCCACATACTGTACGAGCTACTCATATTACCAAATGGATTAAAACCATCACTTGCAAGACCTAGCCGAACATTGCGAGAATCCTCTGCAAACCAGTCATATTGCTTATCAAAATGTTGCCAGGCTTCAGAGTCAGCGGGATACCTCAATGTATTATCATCATGAAGGCGTTTCTCCTTATGCCACCTCATATCTTCAGCCGTCTTGCTCGACGTAAACAATCTTTGTAATCTGGGTTTCAATGGAAAGTACCTTAACACCTTTTGTGGAATTTTCTTACGCTTGGCTTCGTCATATTTCCACCTAGACTCTCCACATTATGGACACTCCTCAACATTTTCATGTTCTTTCCAATACAATACACAATCATTTATACATGCATGTATGAGGATGTAACCAAGGCCCAAGTTTCGCATTAACGATTTTGCCTCGTAATGAGACTTAGGCAATGTCTCACCTTCAGGTAATACTTCTTTCAACAAGCCAAGTAACATGTCGAACGATTTGTTACTCCAACGATTTATTGTCTTTAAATGAAGTAACCTTGTAAGGAAATTCAACATGGAAAAGTTCTGACACCCCAGATAGAGTGGACGTTGCGCATCCCTCAACAACCTACTAAACTTTTCTGATTCGGCATCACCCATAGGAGGAATATCCTGGCTAGTACTTGTCGCTGCAAAATCAGTATCCGCAATTGTTCCTCTTAACACATCCCCAATGATATCTTGCATATCGTCAACATCTTCATCCTCGTCATTACGCACAATTGGGTCAGCAAAGACTTCAGTGGCCTCAACTCTTTGGTGGAAGTCTTCACCATGATGAATCCACCAAGTGTAACCCTAATCAATCCCAACTATGAACAAATCATCTTCCACTTTGTCCAATGTCTTGTGAATCATGTTCTTGCATTTTCGGCATGGACACCTAATTCTATTACCTGAATCTGCCCGATCTCTCGCAAATTCCATGAACTCCTTAACACCTTCTTTATACTTTGGGCCAAACCGATTCTTAGCTTGCACCCAACTCTTATCCATATCTACAATGCAAAGATTAGAGTCAGGTTTAGTTTAGGTGACATGAGTTTAGGATTAGGTTTAGTCATAGGTTGAGATTTTCGAGTTCGAGATCGGGTTTAGGGTTAGGTTGCCGAGTTTGGGTCTAAGTTTAGGCTAGGTGAATGGATTTAGGAATAGGTGTAGGTTTAGTTTAGATGACATGAGTTTAGGATTAGGTTTAGGGCATAGGTTTGGATTTGCGGGTACGGGATCTGGTTTAGGGTCGCATTTTCATGTTTGGGTCAAGGTTTAGGTTAGGTGAATGGATTTAGGAATAGGTGTAGGTTTAGGTTAGATGACATGAGTTTAGGATTAGGTTTAGGGCATAGGTTTGGATTTGCGGGTTCGGGATCGGGTTTCGGGTTTGGTTCTCGTGTTTGGGTCAAGGTTTAGGTTATGTGAATGGATTTAGGAATAAGTGTAGGTTTAGGTTAGATGACATGAGTTTAGGATTAGGTTTAGGGCATAGGTTTGGATTTGCGGGTTCGGGATCGGGTTTCGGGTTTGGTTCTCGTGTTTGGGTCTAGGTTTAGGTTAGGTGAATGGATTTAGGAATAGGTGTAGGTTTAGGTTAGGTGACATGAGATTAGGTTTAGGGCATAGGTTTGGATTTGCGGGTTCGGGATCGGGTTTCGGGTTTGGTTCTCTTGTTTGGGTCTAGGTTTAGGTTAGGTGAATGGATTTAGGAATAGGTGTAGGTTTAGGTTAGGTGACATGAGATTAGGTTTAGGGCATAGGTTTGGATTTGCGGGTTCGGGATCGGGTTTAGGGTCGCATTTTCGTAGCTTATAGGGTCTAGGTTTAGAGTTAGATGAATTGAGTTTAGGTTTCGGTTTAGCCATAGCTTATAGGTTTTAGTTTTAGGTTTATGGTTTCGGGTTTAGGGTGTAGGTCTTGGAGACTCAAGCAACTTAAGGATAGCTCCGACACACATCCGGGTCTGCTCCACACAAAGCGGGCCTGTCCAAATGGCTAAGCCACCCATATTGCTGTCCATAGGAGATGGACAGCTTCATCATGGTCATAACAGCGGTTCCCACCTTCCAGGGACCCCCGCTCAACACCCGGATAGCTCCGACGCACATCCGGGTCTGCTCCATTAATTTCGAGCTAATACATAAACACGGGCCTGTCCAAATGGCCAGGCCACCCATATTGCTGTCCATAGGAAATGGACAGCTTCATCATCATGGTCATAACAGCGGTTCCCACCTTCCAGGGACCCCCGCTCAACACCCAGATAGCTCCGACGCACATCCGGGTCTGCTCCATTAATTTCGAGCTAATACATAAACACGGGCCTGTCCAAATGGCCAGGCCACCCATATTGCTGTCCATAGGAAATGGACAGCTTCATCATCATGGTCATAACAGCGGTTCCCACCTTCCAGGGACCCCCGCTCAACAACCGGATAGCTCCGACGCACATCCGGGTCTGCTCCATTAATTTCGAGCTAATACATAAACACGGGCCTGTCCAAATGGCCAGGCCACCCATATTGCTGTCCATAGGAAATGGACAGCTTCATCATCATGGTCATATCAGCGGTTCCCACCTTCCAGGGACCCCCGCTCAACACCCGGATAGCTCCGACGCACATCCGGGTCTGCTCCATTAATTTCGAGCTAATACATAAACACGGGCCTGTCCAAATGGCCAGGCCACTCATATTGCTGTCCATAGGAAATGGACAGCTTCATCATCATGGTCATAACAGCAGTTCCCACCTTCCAGGGACCCTCGCTCAACAACCGGATAGCTCCGACGCACATCCGGGTCTGCTCCATTAATTTCGAGCTAATACATAAACACGGGCCTGTCCAAATGGCCAGGCCACCCATATTACTGTCCGTAGGAACAGGACAGCTTCATCATCATGGTCTAAACCGCGGTTCCCACCTTCCAGGGACCCCCGCTCGACATCAACATCAATCAACTACTCTTAATCACAAGTATTATGTTCGTCATCTAATTTGCCACTAAATGATAATATAATAAAATCAGTCGCCCATCCAAGGATGGATAGATTGAAATGCTATCATTATTTTCATTTAAATGCCCAAGCCTAAATTTCGACAGCATCTCCCCCTATCTCTCCAGATATATTTATCTTACATTTAATTTCCACGTCAACTATCCACACATTGTGTGGATTAAATTGACAATGGAATTAAACATAAGAAACATATCCAGAGAGAATAGGAGAGTTACCACACGAAACTAATGACAGAGCATGTAAATGATAAACAACGATAACATTCCAATCTATCCAACCTTGGACTGTCCAACAGGACAATTTGGCAGATTTCTATAACTCCAAAACACACTTTATCTATGCTCGGCAATATAGAAATCTCCAAATGGGCTAACTGATTCTATTATACTACCATTTGTGGACAAAAAATAACTATTAATAATAAGCCAAATACATCCACAACATACATCCATATAAATCAACCACGGGTAGCTCCGACGCACATCCCGGGTTTGCTCCATCAATTCCAGATACACAAGCACATGAAAATGACAGAATCATCAACACCATGAATCAAGTCTAATCAAATACCTAATGACTGCTACTTTCTCAACAAATAAGTATGTATGGGGCCCACCATGGGAATCGGATTGCGTGCGGAGTAACTCTGCACGCTCTTATCATGTAGAGTAAATTCAGTTGGGCCCACCTAGAATGTATGTGATTTATCTATTCCGTCCTTATGTTTTTTCAGCTCATTTTAGTGGTTGAGCCCAAAATTTAAGCATGTCCAAATCTCAAGTGGACCATGCCATGGGAAACCGTGGGAATAATGATTTCCACCATTCCCAGGACCTACAGTGATCATTATTTGTCATCCAACCTGTTCATAAGATCACATGGATATGGATGAAGGGAAAACACAAATATCAGCTTGATCCAAAACTTCTGTGTCCTCTAAGAATTTTTCAATGATAGACATTCAGTTCACACTTGTGCTGTGGTCCACTTTAGATTTTGATATGCTTCATTTTTGGGCACCAGCGGTTCCCATCTTCGGGGGCCCCACAGCCAGTGGACAGCGACCGTGGGCCCCACAGCCAGTGGACAGCGACGTGGGCCCCACAGCCAGTGGACAGCAACGGTGGGCCCCACAATTACGTATTTCATTTTTTTTTAATTTGTAAAACAAAATTTTGGATTTTAAATTTTTAAATCCCTAATTAGGGATTTTAATATTGAAATCCCTAATTAGGGGATTTTAATTTCGAAAACCCTAATTAGGGATTTAATAAATCAGTGGGCCCCACCAAATTGTAGACAGCTAAGGTGGACCCCACATGCAATGGACGATGGAAACCGACGGTGGGACCCACATGCAATGGACGATAGAAAGCGACGGTGGGACCCACCAACATGCATTGGACAGCGATTGCGGACCCACATGCATTGGATTTTGGGAGTGGGCCCCACAATCAACAACGAGGAGAGAGGGAGAGAGGGGAAATGGAGCAAGAAGGAAGGGGGAGAGGGTTACCGGAGGAGGCGGCGGCGTACGGAGGTCGGTGGAGGCGAGTGGCGACCGGCGACAGTGGTCGGATGGGGGGGGGTGGTCGGCTGAGGCGGTGGACCGCCAGTGACGTTGACGGCCAGCGGTCGGAGCTGAGGGAGAGCCGAGATGGGTGGGCCGGCAGCGCGCGCGCACGAGAGAGAGAGAGAGAGAGAGAGAGAGAGAGAGCGAGAGTGAGAGAGATGGAGAGAAATGAGGGAGGCCCGATCGGGTAAGTGAAATAAAAGACTTTTACCGACGAAAATTTTCGTCGGTAAAAGCAACATTTTTCGTCGGTAAAAGTCCTCTTTTTCACTTGGGCGGGAATAAAATATTATTACCGACAGGCAATAATCGTCGGGGAAAATGACTTTTGCCGACGAAAGTTTTCGTCGGTAAAAGTCCTCTTCCTTAACTTACGCATATCCCATACATTATTACCGACAGACAATAATCGTCGCCAAAAAAGACTTTTACCGACGAAAATATTCGTCGGTAAAAGCCAAATTTCTTACTTTATTTTTTAGCGACGGGTAGTTTCGTCGGTAATAAACTTTTTACCGACGAAATCATGATTTCGTCGGTAAAAGTGTGTACTGGAATGTATTTTACTGACGATTACTTTATTTCGTCGGGGAAATGGCTTTTTAGCGACGAAAATAATTTCGACGGTAAAACACCGTTTTCTTGTAGTGCGGTTGAAAATTTGATATGGTTGATGAATTCTGTGATGAGCTTCCACTTGATATAGTTAAGTTACAGTGTGATGAGGTTACACTTAAGGTTGTCATATTGTTACATTGCAGTGTGTGCACTTTAGGATGTGATATCGTTACTTTGCAGTGTCATGACTGATGATCTTCAGGATGTGATATCGTTACTTTGCAGTGTGATGAAGTTGCACTTCAGGATGTGATATCATTACTTTGCAGTGTGATGAGGTTGCACTTCAGGATGTGATATCGTTGTCCCCACGATGTGATGTGGTTGTAGTTGACAATGTGATATGGTTGCAGTTGAGAAATGTGATATGGTTGATGGATTCTGTGAAAAGGTTGCACTTATCGAAGTTATGTGGTTGTGCGACAGTGTGGTGTGGTTACAGTTGAGAATGTGATGCTATTGATGGATGATGTGATGAGGTTGCACTGAAGGATGTGATATGGTTGATGGATTATGTGACGAGGTTGCACTGAAGGATGTGATATGGTTGTCGTTTATAATGTGATATGGATGATGGATTCTGTGATGTTGTTGCACTGAAGTTTGGTAATTTTGTTACATTGCAGTGTGATGAGGTTTTGTGTAAGGAAGTTTTTTGAATGTGCGACAGTGTGGTGAAGTTGCAGTTGAGAGTGTGACGAGGTTGATGGATGATGTGTTGAGGTTGCATTGAAGGATGTGATATTGTTACATTCCAGTGTGATGAGGTTGCACTTAAGGAAGTTTTCTGGATGTGCGACAGTGTGGTGAAGTTGCAGTTGGAAAGGTGACGAGGTTGATCGATGATGTGATGAGGTTGCATTAGGGATGTGATATACTTTCGTTATAGTGTGATGAGGTTACGCTGGACAATGTGATATGGTTCATGGATTCTGTGACGAGGTTGCACTGAAGGATGTGATATTTTTAGATTCTAGTGGGATGAGGTTGCACTTAAGGCGATTTTCTGGATGTGCGACAGTGTGGTGAAGTTGCAGTTGAGAATGTGACACGGTTGATGGATGATGTCATATACTTTCGTTATAGTGTGATGAGGTTACGCTGGACAATGTGATATGGTTCATGGATTCTGTGACGAGGTTACACTGAAGGATGTGATATTGTTACATTCCAGTGTGATGAGGTTGCACTTACGGCGTTGCAGTTGAGAATGTGACACGGTTGATGGATGATGTGATATACTTTCGTTATAGTGTGATGAGGTTACGCTGGACAATGTGATATGGTTCATGGATTCTGTGACAAGGTTGCACTGAAGGATGTGATATTGTTACATTCCAGTGTGATGAATTTGCACTTACGGCGTTGCAGTTGAGAATGTGACACGGTTGATGGATGATGTGATATACTTTCATTATAGTGTGATGAGGTTACACTGGACAATGTGATATGGCTCATGGATTCTGTGACGAGGTTGCACTGAAGGATGTGATATTGTTACATTCCAATGCGATGAGGTTGCACTTAAGGCGGTTTTCGCGGTTGTGCGACAGTGTGGTGAAGTTGCAGTTGAGAATGTGACACGGATGATGTGATATACTTTCGATGAGAATTCCGGTCGCCCGACGGATAATCGTTCCGGACGGCCGAATAAGTTATTAAGGGTCCAGTGACTTATCTTGCTGTATGGACTGAATATCGGGCGCCCGATATAAGGACAATCGGTCTACCAAGAAATTTCGATAATCGGAATGAAAATAGGGCGCCCGATAAAATTTGTATCCAGGCGGCCCACAAGTGCAATACCTGTCCAGTAATTCATAATGAAATTCCAAGGGAATTCCGGGCGCCCGGATAAAACTTTGTCTGGGCGCCCGACCAGGACCAATTATGTCCAGCAAGGGCCGTCTTAAATTCGAATAGAATTCCGGTCGCCCGGCTGATACTTTTACCGGGCCCCCGTTATATGGAATACCTGTTTAGCAGCAATTTACGATTTCGGTATTAATATAGGTCGCCCGTCTAAAATTGTGTCCGGGCGCCCGGATAGTGAAATAGATTTTTGGCTTATTTTTAATGTAATTCGTAGGGGATTTCGGGCGACCGGATACCAATTTTTCCGGGCGCCCTACCTGGGCAATTATTGTCCAGCAAAGGTCATTTTAGATTCAAATAGATTTCCGGGCGCCCGGAGTATACTTTGTTCGGGCGCCCGATGAAGATTCCAGTGGTTCAATGACTTAATGTGCTGGATGGACAGAATATCGGGCGCCCAAAGTACTTAGGAAACAGTTTTTTCAGAGTATGTCTCCGGACACCCGAAGCAAGTGTCCGGGTGCCCGGAGTTGTTGTTCTTTTTCCCTTTTTGCACATCTATTTAAGCATTCATTTGGGCAAAAACCTAACTACGAAAAATGGAGCCTGAAGGATGAGTGTGTGATTATCCTTAGTCAAATCCTCTCTTCTAAACGTTTCAATCCTTGAGTTCATTGTTCAATCCTAGTTGTTACAAACTATCAATGAGCATTGAAATCTCGGTTTGAAACATGAATTGAAGCCCTCATTAATGGCTCTTAACCTAATCTCTAGTACCTGTATTCTCTACTCGTTATTGTCATTAAATGTATATCTTGGTGAAACCCTTCTGCAGCATTTAAGCCGGATCCTTAAGGTTAATTTCAACCAAACCCAATCCCTCACCTTGGAACCTACAAGAAGAAATTAGTAGCAACGTTGCTGATCGAGGTAGACGAAGAAGGTATCGTTGAAGCCGAAGCTTCTTGAACGAAAGGCATCATCAAGGCGTTGAATAAGCTAAGTATATTTTAGTGATTCTAGCCAAAGAAACCACCTCAAAAGTTGAGATTTGGGCTTCAACGTTTGAAGACCCAAAGTAGGTAGAGTCCTTGGGTAGCACAAGTCCTTCAGTAGGACAAGCCCTTGTGATAGTGAAATCGACTCACAAAGTGAGTGGATCATCCCGGAGTGGAGTAGGTACATAACCGAACCACTATCAAATCTCTTGTTATGTGATGCCTAATTGCAACTGCTTTAATTCTTTCACGTTTGAGATAATCTTTCACGTTCTACTAGTGTTGAAAGTTAATATTCTGCATATCAAGTGTTTGAAGAAAGGTTTCTGAAATGGTTTGCATGATTGAGGTTGCACTGAATTGGTTAACTTAAAAAGTGTCCTATTCACCACTTTCTACGACAAAGAAAGCAGATTCTTGCTTCTAGAAGAGCAGTAATCAAACTTTGAACGAGTAGACAACATATTGCATTTACCAGTAGGTGCATGCGTTTCATTTGAAGCTGATCCTAGGGAATCACATATACCTGTTGAAAAAAGAATCATCAGATATGTGGCCTGCACAAATGAATATGTGATATGGTACCCCTTTGACACATCATCCATCGTTGCGGGGTACTCCGACGCCGATTGGGCTGGAAGTAAGGATGATCGAAAATCCACAATTGGTGGCTGTTTTTACATCGAAAACTGCTTAGTTGCTTGGTATAGCAAAAAGCAAAATTCCATATCATTGTCCACTGCTGAAGCTGAATATATTGCTGCCGGTAGTTGCTATGCTCAACTACTTTGGATGAAGCAAATGTTGAAGAATTATGAAGTTAATCATGAACAAATGACTCTCTTTTGTGACAACACAAGCGCCATTAATATTTCAAAAAATCCTATTCAACATTCTCGAACCAAGCATATCGACATCCGGCACCATTTTCTAAGAGAATTAGTTGAAGAAAAAGTGGTCAACCTTGAATACATCCATGCCGAGCATCAATTGGCCGACATCCTGACAAAACCGTTAGATTCCAGTAGGTTTGAACACCTTTGGATATCTATCGGGGTATGCTCACTCTAGTCGGTTTGAAAATCCGTGTGCTTATAGGAAAATCCGAGGATGTACCCTCATGCTCTTTGTCGAAAAGTATAGTCCCTATTCGACTGTTCCATCAGGTTATCAAAGGATCTTTGTTGAGGTTCATTCTTCACGCGGCTGTCGTAGATCCTCTGTATCTAGGTTTGGGTGAACAACATAAGGTTGAGCTGAGCTCATTGGTGTCCAAGTCATCTTCCTTTGGATCTACCAACAATAGGGACTATATCTCCAATGTTAACTCACTGTCCCTAACATGAGGAAATTATTTCTCCAGAGGCTCATCGGGCGCCCCGCCCGAACTGTCCGGGCCCCCGGACATGTGCGTCTGCCTAGTTATAAGGTAACCCCAAACACTGAAGGGCACCCCACACTTAAATTTTTTTTTGGAAAGGTCTCCTTCTTGGTGTGCCCTAGGATGTCCTCTTGCCCTCCAAGGTGAAGTTATCCCTCCAAACTCCTCACATTTCAGCCATAGGAAGATCTTTCCTTGGGTCATCTTCATCCTTCCTTCTCGTCTTCACCTTAGATTTGAGTTTTAGGTAAGTTCTCTCTTGCATCCTCTCCATCTAGAGCTTAAATCTCTCATGGCTGAGGATAGGAAGCAAAAAAGACCAGCTATTGAAGGCTCCTCGAAGGGCTCTCGAGGCAAGCAACTTGCTCCCAAGTGGGCAACCAAAGCGCACCGTGCATCTACCCGAGCTCGTGAGTCCTCCCCCAGTTCTTCTGAGCCTGGGAGTCCATCCCAGGTTGAGGGTCCCCTACTCCCTCTCCGCTCCCTAGCCTATCTGTCCCGCCGCCCCATTGTTGGGGAACGGCATGTTGAAAGGGACTGTCTAGTCAGTTACCTTGTGTATGAGCGACTGACCACAATCAAATGGCACGGCTTACTAGATTTTGGAGAGCCAGTATATCCTAATGCCGTGTATCAGTTTTCTTTCTCGAGTGGTCAAGGTCATCGATGACCCCCCTTCTCTCACTGTTGATCGGGACGGCCAACTCTTAGTGATCAATGCTAGCACCATTGCTAGGGTGCTCAACCTTCCCATGTCCTCCGAGCGCATACCCCCAACTGGCCCCAATCAACTCGCGAACAAGGTCACTTGGACCAAAGCCTTATGTGGGGGAAGAAATGTTAAGTGGAAGGGAGGTAAAAACGGAAATGTTCTCGCGGCACGGGAATTGACGGATGATTTCCGTCTTCTCCACCTTATCTTCTCATATAATGTCTACCCGAGGAGAGGGAATCGTTCCGGGCTTACCGCATCTATGGCTGAGCTCGTTTACAGGGTCGGACAAGGTCACAAAATGTGTCTACCATCTCAGATCATGAGTCACATGGTCTGTATTTTCACTGTGATTGGCAAAAATGCCGGGATCCCGTTTGGGTGTTTGCTGTCACTATTGTCTCATGATTGTGGCTTTCCTCCTCCTTCGGAGGCTCCTGTCAGGGCCCCCGATGTCAACCAACGCACCATAAACTACATGCACTTGCACGTTGGTGAAGAGGAGGTCGGATGGCCTGACATCTACAAGGAAACTCCAACTGAAGAGGAGATAGCTGCACACACCTCTCATCGGGCTAGAGGAACAGAACAGGGTGATGCATCTCGTCCCAGCTCCTCTCGGCGCTCCAAAGCGTCCAACGATGATCGCCAGGAGATTAATGCTCGGCTTACTCGTGTTGAGAAAATGCTGAAATCTCTTCAGGACACGACCAACATGATTCTGGCAATGATCACCTGCCGCAACAACGAAGCTCGTCCTCCAGCTCCGCGCAAAGATGCTAGGCCCACTCGCTCACTGTAGGACCGCACTTCAGCTTTCCCTAGTTGCCGGACTGTATATACTTCTGTTTGAATGGAGAAATAGTTGTCCCCACATTTTGGACTTCTAACTCTAAACATGTTTGAATATGCTCACTTTACTTAAACTGCACGATTCTGTAAGATGCCCATCAATGTTTAATGCTTGGCTTTCAGTAATTACGTAATCTATCTATCCTCCGTCTGTTTTTGTTCTATATTATTGTTATATTTGGATGGTTGGATGATTGTGGGCCGAATTGTCCATGGCATGCTTGTTATGCTCGTACTTTATTTGAAGCCTTGTTAGTCTGTGCATATTGATCTACTTAGGGATGCTTGCCCTCTTATGGTACGGTCATCATCTATTTGGTCATGATATACATCTTGCACTGAGGTTGGTTGCTTGGGCTGAAAGCCCTCTGTTTTACAAAGTAGAATAAATGTATATCTCCTTATGACCATTCTATTTTCTTTGGCTTCTTCCTTTTATGCATCACTATACTAACCCTTTGTCAATGACTAAGAAAAAGGGGGACAAGAGTCCCACCAATCGACCATGTTATCTTTTTGCGGGATCTCAGGGGGAGGAATTGAAGCCAAGGGGAATCACATATAAATTGGGATCATACATGTTTATTTTTTGTAAATGAATGAAAGTAAATCTTTTGATGACATGTAAATGATGTATTTTGGGTCTTTGAGTCTAGGATTGTCATTGGAAAGGTCCATGATACTTAGGTTGGTTTTGTGGAGTAACTCCAAAAAAATCAGATGCTATAAAACCCTGCAACAATGTTTTAAATATCATTATCGTGTAAGGTATCGCACCCTTGGGATACTGATACATATTGGTTACGCATGGGATATGTCGGTTGTATCGCATAGTGTATCGTTGTTGTTGGGAAACATGGGAACATTGGGAATTTGGTCGAATTTTTCAATAAAACTTCAAGGATTGTTGAAAAAGACATCAATATACACTTAGAAATCCAAACATTACAAAAAAAAATGCACATAGTGGGAGTTTCCATTGTATGGGGTCCTAATACATGCACTATCCAACTGAACTGATGCAAGTATATTCAAAGTCTATTCATATAATTTATAAACGTAAGAAGACATGTATGGAAACACAAGCAATACATTCAAAAGCACTAAAGAATCACTAGATCACATTACATACATGTTTGAATTTGTGTTTGGATCCAAAGATTTCAACTGTTTTGCGAGAAGTTAAGAAATGCCGATTTTTTTTCGCATTTTCCGCAACTTGTCCCATCTACCTCAAATCTCGAAATCGAAGCTCCAAATCCATGTTCTTTCATAAAAAATATCATGGATCTTAGAGTTTTAATGATTTGACACTGATTTAACGTGATTTACAACATAAAAATTGGAATGAAAATAACAAATGCTCACCTAATCGAATAGGTGGGATATATCGGCACTCCATGTGCGTTTCGTATCGCACAGGTGGGATACAAGACCTATCATGGGATATATCGGCCAATATCGTCGGTGGCATAGATTACACTGACCTCTTGATTGAGCACCAGGCGCACGGCGAAAATATGCCTCCGGGCGCCCGCAATATGGATTCTTAGTCCAGCAGTACTTTAACGGAATTCCGGGCGCCCGACCCAAAACTTGTCCGGGCGCCCGAACCATGCGAAATATGTCCAGCAGCCTGAAATGATATTCACATTGAATATTGGGCGCCCGACTGAAAGTGTGTCCGGGCGCCCGACCGATAATAACTTGGTCCAGCAAAGAAATGTAAACAATATATGAATATTGGGCGCCGGACTGAACATGTGTCCGGGCGCCCGGCCAGTGAAAAACAGATCCAGATTATTTTCTTAAAAACCTCATGGATTCCGGGCGCCCGACCCAAAACTTATACGGGCGCCTGAACCATGCGAAATATGTCCAACAGCCTGAAATGATATTCACATTGAATATTGGGCGCCCGACTGAAAGTGTGTCCGGGCGCCCGACCGATGATAACTTGGTCCAGCAAAGAAATGTAAACAATATATGAATATTGGGCGCCGGACTGAACATGTGTCCGGGCGCCCGGCCAGTGAAAAACAGATCCAGATAGTTTTGTTAAATACTTGACGGCAGTCCGGGCGCCCGACCCAAAACTTGTCTGGGCACCCGAACCATGCGAAATATGTCCAGCAGCCTGAAATGATATTTCACATTGAATATTGGGCGCCCGACTGAAAGTGTGTCCGGGCGCCCGACCGATGATAAAGTGGTCCAACAAAGAAATGTAAACTGTATGTGAATATTGGGCGCCCGACTGAATTTGTGTCAGGGCGCCCGGCCAGTGAAAAATAGATCCAGATAGTTTTGTTAAATACCTGACGGCATTCCGGGCGCCCGACCCAAAACTTGTCCGGGTGCCCGAACAATGCGAAATTGGTCCAGCAGCCTGAAGTGATATTCACATTGAATATTGGGCGCCCGACTGAAAGTGTGTCCGGGCACCCGACCGATGATAAACTGGTCCAGCAAAGAATTGTCAATTGTATGTGAATATTGGGCGCCCGACTGAATATGTGTCCGAGCGCCCGGCCACTGAAAAACAGCTGTGGATAATTTTCTTAAAAACCTCAAGGATTCCGGGCACCCAACCCCATCTTTGTCCGGGCGCCCGATTTGGTCAAAAATCGTCCAGTGAGGACCATGTGGTTTAGATGGACAACTTCGGGTAACTGACTTCAACTGTGTCTGGGCGACCGACCAAGCCTGGATGAGTCCAGGCACCTCGTCTGTCTGGACGGTTTGAATATGGGGCGTCCGACCTACAATTTTGGGCGCTCGACTGCTGCTGAGTCAAGTTTTTGGACTATATTACCAGTACGCGCCCGACTACTGCTGAATCAAGTTTTTGGGCCAGTGTGGATCAATGAAATTCTTGAATAATTCGGGCCGCCCGATAGGCTGGTCAAGAAATGTAGAATTTTAAAAAGTGACCGGGCGCCCGATTTAAACTTTGTGCTCCCGACAGAGCAAGAATGGGTCCGATTGAATTATGACAATATATTGCAATAAAGTGAATCATTCAAGTGGGTTCCATTTCATTCAAGATCTTAAGCTTGTACATGTGATATTCACTACACGAGCAATTTATATTGAGCCTATTCATTGGTCCACACCGAACATCATGACGTGAGTGTGATCGGGTTGCATTGAAGTGTGATGAGGTTGCACCGAGGATATGTGATGATGTAGACCTATGTGATGATGTGGATCAATAAAAGGGATCCAAACACAAATTGCATAGATGGTCACTTTCAATCCCTGAGAGGTTGAGAGGTATCCAACAAACATAGGCTATCCATTGCAACAGATTGTTAGGTGCCACAATGAGGTAGATTTTTAATAATTGTTTATTGTTTATTCATCCTGGTGGAGCACGTCTCTGATTGATGGAATATAAGCAACATTTTTGAAGTATCCACAATGTGGTCCGCTAACCTTTTGGGAGAGTTTATATGGTCCGCTACTCATTCCTGATCGCCTGCTAGCCCAGCTGGGAGACGACTGGACGTTTCAATTACTAGTCTTGAGGTTTAAACCCACTAACCCCCCCAGTGGGTGGGAGCATCTTGTGACTGATCAGGTGGGTGCATTGCGCATCTAACTAGCATGTGTGTGGATTGCATGACTAACTCAAAAAATAAAAATTAAAAAATTTAAGAAATTAACTACTCATTCATAACTACCGGAAAATTAAATTTTAACCACTCATTCATAATGGTCAATCCTTTGATTGGGATTCAATAACACCAATGAACCTACTTTGAAACTAAAAGAAGACAAATGATAATTTCCTCAAAAAAGTAACTGCAAACTGTAATTCAAAAATTCCTCCTTCGAGGAACTTTACAAGCTATAACTTTCTAGGATTTTTTACCCTTTTTTTCTTCTTTCTTTTTTTCTTATCTTGGGAAAGGTGGTATCACATCACATGTATCTTTGTTAATCTTAGCAAAAAAGCTGTACATCAATTCAGGCGGGCTCCACAAAAAGGTCGGGCCTCACCTATTGCATAATCGCATAAAAAACTTAAAATATACAAGAAGTCATTGCATCACAAAACATGACATCATCACATAAGAAAGCCATTGCACTCGTAAAGCAGATGAGAGACCGGGCCCCCTGACATGTCAACTCTGGCCATGGACTGAACATAATAGGCTATGCCACCACCTCCAACCCATGCATCACAAAACCTTCACGTGAAAACCATCTGCCATACCCATCCAATACCGACCCAACTTTGGCCCATACCTGCAGATAAGCCGAGATACAACACTCCTACTTCGTAGTTGCCATCAATTACATTGCATCTGACCAGAATACGTGAAACTCCTTTGGACACCAAGCATTGGCCGCATACATCCACGTTTTCAAAATGATCACCCACCACCAGCGAAATGAGGAAATCTTCCAATGAGGATTGGACAGCTTTGCCAGTAGAGCAGAAAATACTAAGCTGAAGAAGGGAGAATAATGGCCTTGCAAAACATCATCAATAACCGTACACTTGTTAACAGGTATCACAAAAACATGGATTCCACCCAGGTAGAGGTGGGCAACGATCCGGGCCGAGTCGAGTTAGCCCTAGTTTGGTTTGGTTTGTTTTTATACCACCGCAGTTTGTGGATCAGTTTGGTTTGGGTTTTGGGCCAACCCATGCAGCCCGAGTTTGGTTTGCTCCAAAAAAATCTGGTTCGAGCCAGGATCGGCTTGGTTGAAAATTTCGAATCGGGCCGGGCCGAGTTCAAATAGATAGTCGCTCTTTTTTTCCTTATTCATTTAAATAGAAAAGAATTTAACAACTTAGAAAAAAAAGTACAAACATATCTTACTACATGATGTTTAACATCCTTCAAAAGAGTGCGACTTCAAAATAGACATGTAAGAGTATTTTCCAAACAAAAGTACACAAGCATAATCTTACAAGTGCAAGGAAACAGTGTGTATTCATGTAAATGTATTATGTATTATCCATGTCATCATGTATATGTATTATCCATGTTATTCATATGTTTTACGTATCATTTTAGGACATGATCCCAAAATGGAATCATATCCAAAGCTCAAGTTGATCACACCACAGGAAACAGTGTCCTTATAATATACACGCCGAATCAAACCGAGCTGAATCAAATCGAGCTTCGAGTTGAGCCGAGCCGGAACTGCCCTAGTTTGAGTTTGGTTTGTTTTTTCAAACGAGCTTGACTCGGAGGCTTGGTTTGGTTTGAACTTCCATTCGAACCAATCCAAGCCGAGCTTTTTCGAACCAATCCGAGCCGAGCTTTCGAGCTGGCTTGGTTTGTGCCCACCTCTACACCCAGCCAACACCCAATACATGGCCCGCCAAAAAGGAGAACGCCACAATTGTAACATGAGCCTCCCAAAATGAAGCCACCATGTAGGCCCCACCCATACATGAGCCTCCCAAAACAAAGCAACTTTCAGCCACATCTACTTCATTAAGCTTGCAGACATGTGGTCTAATTAAATATCTGCAAATGCCTAAGCGATGTATGGCTAAAACATTAGAATGGAAACTTTGGTAAAAAAGATCTAAAAAGCATAATGAAATTTTGAAACGTACAATCCACTATAAACAGGCATATGATTGTTAACAACAATTTTGAGTAAGAAATCGACAAAAAGTTTATTATTTGGTATCCTCTGAAAAAAGTTAAAAAATATGCTCACCTTTGACAACTGAGGCAAAAAGCACATTTAGCCTCCGTTTTTTTAATTCAGGATAAACATATGTGGCTAAAAGTATGTTTCCTTGTACTGTGTACACCTTAACGATAGTCCTAAAATATCAAAGGTACTAAAAGATCATAGGTATAAAAATAATTTTAAACTGATTTCTAAACTCGCAACGCATACAATGCATATCCATACAAGTCTATAATTCATAAATACTAGAAAAAGTCACAAAAGTTAACATAGATTAAGAGCTCCATCCTTAAGTATTATTATACCAAAATTCAGAAACTTATTATCTTACACGAATCTTGCTTAGCAGTTCCATTGTCATTTTTTAAAGTCTTCTTTTCACACACAGACACACACACAGAAATGTTTTCAGTTTGTATAGAGCTCCTAGTAGGGCAACCCCAGCCTTCTTTGCATTTGTTAACATGCACTAATAGATTCACAGCATTATACACATTCACTCAAAACAGGTTCATAATATCATGTAACTGCACACCAAATTGTGATTACAATTAAAAAATAATAAACTCAAATTACTGTGGATACCTTGAGCATGTAGCAAAAGATACAGATCTGACCAATCGAACTTCTTGACCAAGCTTCAACCTAGTCATTATCAATGAGAGAGATTAGCTATAACAATCTAAGAACTTGTTCAGCTGGCTAAAATTCAAGGAATCAAGAGAAAAGGAAACGGCAAGGAAATTATGAAATTAAGAGAAATATTAGTGATGGGTTGAAAGGCGGGAGTACACAACTTGTACCTTTGTTGAATATGCTAAAAAACTTTACATCCTTCAGGCGAGCAACACAAAAAAAAGTAGGACCTCGCCTATCATATACCCCATCAAAGCAAAACACTTTACATCCTTTTGGCGAGCACCACAAAAAAAAATTCGGACATCGCCTATTGTATAGTAAAAAAAAAAAAAAAAACTCTACATCCTTCGGGCGGCCACTATAAAAAGATTCGGGCCTCGCACGTCATGTACACCATTAAAGCAAAAAACTATACATCCTTCTGGCGGATATCACAAAAAGATTCAATCTTCAACTATCGTATACTCGTCATAGATGATGGTCTTCAGATCCCATCGGTTGATTGTTATTAGATAGTGGTGATGGCTGCATATGAAATTTAACACTTAACTAAATAATGTCTCAAATATCTAAACGTAAAAGGCTTTATTAATTATTAGGCAAAATTAGAATCAATCAATTTTACCTGGCTAAACAGTATCGTTCCTTTAGATAAATCTTGACGTAAATCTAGTAATGGCAGGCTGCTCGAGGGAATTTGTTGGTACAAGTTGGTGCTTCGGTCATAACCATGAGCAGTGAAAGGGCCACTCATAAATTCACTACCACCACTCCTGGGTATCTGGGATCCTATGTTTAAAGGATTTTGTTGGGGTGTGCTAACATTAGGTGGTCGGCACTGAAGTTGAGACAATGGTACAACGATAGATCTACTTGGTAATTCAGGAGTGTCGCCCATGACCATATGATGACCATGTCCTCCATGGGATCCACTTGGTAATCCAAAAGTACTAATCACCGCAATATGTGAACCCTATTACAAAAATAAAATAACTTTACAACAATTACATATGACAATATACACTATAGTGAAAAGTTCTCAATGATACCTGATTGAAATGATTCGATTGGAGGACTGTAAATGAAGGATGGTGTATACTATTTGGTGCTTGCTGCATTAGCAATCTTTCTTCATTTGCTTGTGGTTGAATTGATTTAGTTCGAAATCTTTTCTTCTTAACTTTATCTAGCGGATTTTTATAGATATGATGACCGCCGTGAACTATTTTCTTTAATCGAATTCCACTTGCAGTTTGTGAACTCAGACTGTCAACAAAAGTAACTTGGTTTTTACTCGGCACATGGCGTGTGCTTTCAGAATTTATAGCTTCAGTTGGCTCAGATCGTGCATATTGAATATCCACACTTCCAGTTGGCTCAGAGTGTTCACGTTCAGTTTCTCCACTTTCAATAAGCTTAAGGTGTGCATGCTCAGTATTGACACTTTCATCATCAACTTTAGACAACATTACTGGAGGTTGGTTAATGCTTTTCATATATTCCATTGCTTCGTCATAAAGTTTCTCCGCATTTCTATCAACTAGTTTGAAGACTTCATCATGTTCCGCAGCCATTGCAGCAATTTTAAGAAGCTTGCGACACAAGTAATTATATCGCTTACCTGAAGTAACATTTTGGTCACCTTGTATTGCTAACCCGGTATGATTCGTAGCAAAACCTGCCTTCGCTTCTCTTTGCCATCTTTTCAAAATATACTGGGGAGGAAGCGCCTTTATATTATAACAATCTAAGACTTTCAGCGCATGACTGCATAAGATTCCTACAAACTCAAACTTCTTGCAGCTACACATCACTGTACTACTTAAGGAGTCGTACCTAACAGTACGTCCTTTATCTTTATTGTTACCAATGATTTGAAACTCTGTAACCGTGCCAAATTCACCACATTTAAAAATTGAAGGAACATAAATTTTCTTATACTCATCTTGAAACATTGCAAACACTTCCGGAGTGTATACCTTTGCTGCTTCCTTTAACATCGTCACATCAAGAAATATTACTGGGGTACTTTGCCTCATTTTGAAATCGGCGGAGAGTTCTTGGTATCGTCTTTCAGCTACTACCCGTTCGTAATGAGTAAAGAAACGCAAGAGATCATACTTAGAATTTAGATATTTTTTCAACAAGCTATTCATGCTCTCACTTCGTTGCGTGCTCTTCATGTCGGCACAGAATGTATTTCTTCCATAAACCAAAGCCCATTTTTCTCTTTCTTTAAACAAATCATGCAGCCACTTGTTTTGCCGTAAATCATACTTTTCAAGCATGTTGTTCCACGCAATCAGAAACTCTTCCTCTACCTCATAATCATATACGCACATATTAAAATCAGATTTCAAACCTTATGAACCTGCAAATACCTGGCTAAGGTGCTTGGCGGCATTTTGGTAGATATGCCAAATACAGAGACGATGACATGTTCCTGGCATCACTGAAGCTATTGCATTAGCCATTGCAGCATCTTGGTCTGTTAGGATTGTCTTTGGTTGTTTTTTCGGACATTGCACTCAAAAAGGTTTGAAACAACCACTTAAAAGATTCGATTGTCTCATCATATAGTAAGGCCGCACCAAATATTATAGTTTGCTTGTGATGATTTACCCCAACAAATGGGGCAAATGGCCGTCCGTAATTATTTATTCTATACGTGGTATCAAAGCAAATCACATCCCCAAACACACTATAGTCCACTATTGACTTTCCATCTGCCCAAAACATGTTAGTGATCAGATCATCTTCATCTACTTGTATCGCATAAAAAAAAGAGCGATCCTCTACTTTCATTTTCTGAAAATATTCTAAAACGGCCCCCGCATCACCCTTTTCCATTGCTTTCATTCGCTTCTTCCGTAAATAGTTTTTATAATCAATGGGTAGGAAACCCAAATTCTCCCGACCTCCATATTATCTGCTCAAATATTCTAGAGTTTCTTTAGGTTTTAATCCTGAATCATTAGCAGTATTTACTTCATCTTTTTGAGCATTAGTCAAGCCTCTATGTGACCTTAGCATATGCACCTTCCTTGGTGTGGCAACCTCATGGTTATGTTCGGCCACAAACTTAGTCACACTATATCTCCCATTCATCTGAAGCCTAATCGTCATACTTGCTAGACATTGAGTTCTTGTGATGGCACGTATAACCTTCGGCTGATCAATTTGTTTGTTGTCACGTTTTTTGCCTTCTTTAGAACAACAAAACACCCTCTTACGTATAATCTTATCATCTTTTGTTTTTACAGTTGACTTCCGAATACTGAACCCTATCTTATGAGCATACTTATTGTAGAAATCATATGCACTCTCATCAGAAGTAAACTCCATTCCTAATTTTGGTTCTTCATCTAACTTCTCATCTGTATTGAATGGTACATCTTGACTTGCTTCTTCATCGTCTACTCGCTTGCTTCCTTCTTGATCGTCTACTCGCTTGCTCGCTTCTTGATTATCTATTTTAATACCAAACTCTAACCTTCGACATGGTTGAGGAAATCGTTGACCTTCCAAGGTATTATCATTCATTTCACCGATTGACCTTCAAAAGTAAAAAAGCATCAAAAGTATATGGCATCAAATCAATCAAAAGTAGAAGGCATCAAACTATTTAAATGGAACGATATGAATTATTTTACATGAATTCTTAAACAGGGGATGGATTAACAAATGAAAATCTAAACCACTAGTGGGCATTGAAAATCTCTCAACTCACATGGTCGGGCCCACCTAATTGTATACATAATTAGAAAGCTGAATGGAGAAAAAAAAAACCAGTTTCAGGATTTGAGGTGTCTGTGATTACAGATTATTGTGTTTTTCGATAACAATTAAAAATTAATAAAATTTATCACAATACGATGGTGGATTTCTAAAAAAATTCCCAAATCTGGAAGCTGCAAACCCCCAAATCATCTATGAAGTTCTACATTCGAAGTCGAAAGCTGAAAATAAAAAATTCCCAATGAATAAAATCCCCAAATCAGCTATGGAGCTACACATTCGAGTCTAGAACGTGAAACTCCCCAATTTCGGAAAGCACTAAAATCCTGAACTTCCCAAATTTTCAATATCTAAAATAAAAAAATTTCAAAATGGGAATTCACATTCTAATCTGGAAGCCCAAAAAGTCTCACCTTGTAGACTCGAATGCGTGGCCCAATTTCAGGATTTGAGGTTCCTGTCATTACATATTGTTGTGCTTTTCTACAAAAATAAAAAATTAAAAATTAACAAATTTCATCACAATAGAATAATGGACTTCTAAAAAAATCCCAAATCTGAAAGATGCAAACCCCAAAATCATCCACAGGGTTTCACATTCGAAGTTGAAAGGTGAAAATCCAAATTTTCCAATTCATAAAATCCTCAAATCAAGTTACAGGGCCACGCTCGGTTTTCTTCATCTTAAATCAGAGAGAGAGAGAGAGAGAGAGAGAGAGAGAGAGAGAGATATGAAACCACTGTGATTTTTACGAGCTCTTACAGGAATCTGACGGACAAAGGGGCACCACTGAGCCGCTCGGTAGCAATTGATGGAGAAGAGGGAGAGCGATAGCAGACGAGGAAGAGGTGATGGTCGCCCACTGACGGCTCCGACGACGGGCAGAGGGAGGGAGCAGACGAGGGAGAGAGAGAAAGAGGCAGCGGGAGAGAGAGAGAGAGAGAGAGAGAGAGAGAGAGAAAACGAGAGGGAAAGATTTGAGGATTCACCAGACTCGTGGGCTACGGGCTCGCTTCTTGACCCACGTGCGGACTCACTTACACGCTGGATGAAGGGGGAGCTGACACGTAAGGGTCGCACGACCTTACGTGAGTCCGGGGTCGCACCTAATCCGCTCCCCCCACTTAGGGTCCATTTGGATACCACCAAATAAGTTTCTTTTCTTGCTGATGTCAGCAGTTAAGTAACTTATTTGAGATAAGTTAGTTTGGTTAATAAATAATGATCATTACTTATTTGCTGAAAAGTTTAAGTATTTCAGCATTTATATTTTGCTTTTCTACCTTTTCACCACCGACTAAAACAAGAGGTGCTCGTCCATAGCTATAAAAGTGCTGATTTTCGTGCCAACCGCCCAGCCCACGTTGACCAACCAGCTTGCTGGGCCCACTGTGATATATTTGATCCGCACCGTCCATCTGGTTTGGATGTGAGTTAGGCTAGCATGTGAGGCAGATCTAAACCTTAGGTGGACACCACATCAAGAAGCAACAATGATAGTGATGACACCATTGAAACCTCCCTAGCCCCAGCCTGATGTGTTTTATTCATGCCATTCATCTGTTTTTCCAACTAGTTTTGAGTGGCCCATTGGGTAGTGGGGCCACATGCTGTGCACATGAAATCCACATGAAACAGAATCCAATCTCATATAGATAGCACCTGAGGAAACAGTGGTCATTGACGCCCATCATTGGTCGGCCCTAATGATGAGTGGCCCCAATCCAAGGCCGGCACTGCATGATAGACGGCCCACATTAGAAGTGGGCCCCACATTTGGGACGATCCACATTAAAGCTAGCTCCACATGATGGGCAGTGCATGGATATTGATAGTGGGCTCACTTGATGGATGACCAACATCAAAGGTGGGCCTTACATAAAGAATGGTGCAAATAGCCCACATCCAAGGTGGGCCCACATGATGTATTGCCCACATCAAAGGCAGGGCCCACACAATGAACAATCTACACCAAAGGTTGGCCCCAAATGATGGATGGTGGATGCGTAGGGACCAAACAAACTTGAGGAATGATGTCAGAAACAAACATGCTTTTCTACTTTTTGGTTGATAAGCATGTTGTTAACCAAACATACTTATTTGCTAATTAAGTAGAAACTCAGATAAGTTACTTATCTGATAAGTAGCTTATATTAAGTAACTTACAATCTAAATGGGCCCTTAATGGTAGGCACAACTTACTTGACTAGGTGTACTCAGGCTGGTGTTGTTGAAGGTCATTCCAATGATCATTTGGATTCTGAAACTTGACTTATGAAGTAGTTCGACATGAAGGTGACTCTTTTATGGCCCATTCCCACTTTGGGTTGAACTGGAACTTTCTATAACATTGTGCAACTTGCATTGCCATTTGATAAACTGAAAATCAGCTCTGAAAATTAAGTGTTGAAAACTCATAGTGTTGAATTATAACCTTGAAATAATTTTAGGGATATTTTAGTTAAAAGTGAAAAGAAATTCTAATGCACCACCACATTCGGCATTAGGTGAAGTGAGGGGAGCAGGAAAAATTACTTATACTTTTGATAAAAATTAATTGAAGCCCTTAATAATCTGGATTTGCCAAACAATGTAAGCGGTACAAGTGTTGAGAATAGTGTTTCACGCTGAAAATAAGTTTTTTCCAGAGGCCGGTTCTACGACAAAGCCTTGTAAATTGTAATATACCCTTATCCTACAAATAGGGTAATCTCGTCTTTTCACGACAAAAGGTACCTATTTGCCGCTGTTAAGAGTTTAGCTTGCAAATCACAATTGCCCTTATTCATTACGTTTATCACAGCTATACCGCTTGATTTTGGAAACGCCTATAGATGGATGAAATGGAGCCCAACTTCATCGATCAGTGCCATTAAATGAAATTATACAAAATCATGCTTGTGTGGTCCACCAAATCATTTTATCTACCTCATTTTTTTTATCAATGTAACTATAAAATCCAAAACCATTCCATTGAATGGCACTGATCTAAAGGATAAAACATGTGGGTCAATCGTTCATTAAACCCAATGAGGTGACGGATTCAGACAGCTGGCTATGGATTCGGATTAGGTGTAGCCCGAGTAATACGGGCTCAGATCAGGTACTACCCCTACCAGGACGCACGAGGAGACGGATGGGTACATGGTGGGTCGCCATTGGCCGACACAGCAGCCCGCACCTCAGGTCTAATGCAAAGCTGTCAAACTTGACAGATCCCACCGATACCAAGGTCCACTGTGTTGGCCAATGGCAACGCCTCACGTACCCATCCAGCTCCTCGTGAGTCCTGGTGGGGTTAGTTTTTTATATTATTTTAAGACATAATTCCAAAGACTAAGAAGATCCAAATGTAAGGTAGACCTAGTGCACAGCATTGGAAACAGTGGTTAATCACCATTATAAACTTGTCGTGGGTCACAAAAGTTGTCGACTAAGCAGATACTTTTGTGGTCTCTTCATTAAGGTCCTTGGGAAATTATGAACAAGCTGGATTGCAAGGTTACAACAGCTTGGATTAGAAATAAACATTCAAGTGTACCACACAATCAGGGATCCACCTACCATCTAAAATTAAGTGACGATTTGCATGCGAATTTCTCATCCATTACGTAATCCATGCGCTGGTAACGTAGGTGGGGTCCACTGGGATGTTTGTTATAAATCCACATGGTCCACTCAATTTTTGGGATCCTAATAGGACATTTGATAGAAATGAGCTGGATCGAAGACTCAAGTGGGCCTTAAGAGAGGAAAGAGTGGTGATTGAGTAAGCACCCTTGAAACATTATTATGGCCAGAAAAGTGTCCCGAGGACTTTTGACGTGTGTTTTTCCAAGTCTAATTCAACTAGAAATGGCCGTGGAGCATCCTTGGTCTTGTACAGGCGTCCCATAGAAATTTTGAATTCCTTCGAGAGCAGCTGACACGCCTTTTTACTGTTCAGGCATTTCATACTCGCGCGTCCCAAAGTGTTTCGAGGACTTTTGAAGTGCATTTTTCTAACTCTGATTTAGATGGAAACGGAGGTGGAGCGTCCCTAGTTCTTTACAGGCATTTTAGAGAAATTGTGGAATCCTTCGGGATCGGCTTACATGCCTTTTCGGTGTTTCGCACTCGAGCGTCCTGACCTACCCTAAGGATTTCTGAAGTGCATTTCTCTGAGTCAGATTTGGCTGGAAAAGAATGTGGAGCATCCCTGGTCCTATATAGGTGTCCAAAAAATATTTCGGACTCCTTCGAGATCGAATGACGTGCCTTTTCGTTGTTTTGGCGTTTCATATTCATGCGTCCTAAAGTGTCCTGAGGAGTTTTAAAGTGTATTTTTCTAAGTCTGATTCAGCTGGAAATGGGCGTGGAGCATCCCTGGTCCTGTACAAGTGTTCGGAGAAATTTTAGACCAAGTTTGAGATCGGTTGATGCGCCTCTTCACTGTTTTGACGTTTCATACTTGGGCATCCCAAACTGTCCTGAGGACTTTTAAAGTGCATTTTTCTGAGCCTAATTTGGCTGGAAACGAACGTGGAGCATCCCTAGTCCTATATAGGTGTCCCTGTGAATTTTCGGACTCCTAAATTAGATGACGTGCATTTTCGCTGTTTTAGCCTTTCATACTCAAGCGTCCCAAAGTATCCTTAGGACTTCTTAAGTGAATTTTTCTCAGTCTGATTCTACTAGAAATGGACACGGAGCATCCCTAGTCCTATACAAGCGTCCTGATGAAATTTTAGACTCCTTTGGGACCAGTTGACGTACTTGTTAATGTCAGATTTTCTAATAGGATCCTCCGAATGTTCACCTTCTCTCCAAGTGATTTCTTCCGCGGACCTGAAAGGAGACAGAGAGCAACTAAGGGTGGCCGGCGTCCAGTCGTAAGCCCTCCGATGCTTAAGTCAGATAAAGCAAGAAGGAGAATAGCCAAGCAAAACGAGGTTAGAGATTGAATAATGTGTACCTGTATCTTAATGGAGTCTTCTCCTTATATAGATCAGAAATGATCCAATCTGTTACGTAAAATATCGAGATCCCTAATTTCGTGATGGATAAGAATCTTATCCTCATATAGAAGGGAAATCTAATCCAATGACTCGTCCGATAGCTTCGTTCCTTGATAGCGATCCCTTTGAGACTCGGAACCACTGAAGAAGATAAGCCCCAATCTCGGCCTATGCGGGCTACTGGTACTGAGGGCTAAGAGATGTCCCACAGAACAAACTGTTCGCGTGTTGGAAGATGGGTGCGGAGTCCAAGTGCCCGCTCATTTAGATACGATACCTTTCAACGACTTGTGAGAAGGTATGCTCGCAGGGAAGAAATACAACATTCTCGAAGCTTTGGTAATCGAGCATCGTTTTTCCTAATATGCGAGTCGCGAACAGACGATCTCGATAGTCGGATAGACGTGCTCGCGGGAATCGGCGCATCATCAGAATATACGAGTCGCGAACCAAACGTTCTCGATAGTCGGATAGACGTGATGGCGGGGTCGGCGCATCATCAGAATATACGAGTCGCAACAGACGTTATCGATAGTCGGATAGACGTGCTCGCCAGTCTATCACCAGCAAATGATCTCGCTATTTTTTTACTATAACAGTACCTTTTGTTGCTCCAGCGTTTCGCACTTGGACATCCCTACATGTTCTTACGTGTCCTGATGACTCTTCAAGTACATTTTTCTAAGTTCGATTTGGCTGGAAAAGGATGTAGAGCATCCTTGATCTTGTACAAGTGTCCTAAAGAAATTTTGAACTGCTTTGGGATCAGCAACTGCCTTTACGTCGTTCTGGGGGTTTCACACTTGGGCATCCCAAAGTATTTTAAGGTCCTTTGAAGTGCGGTTTTTTTTTAGTTCAATTAAGCCAAAATCGAACGTAGAGCCTCCATGGTCCTAAAAAGGTGTCCCAGTGATAATTTTAGACTCCTTTAGGATCAGTTGATGCTTCATTTCATGATTCTAGCTGTTTGCACTCGGGCGTCCCAAAGTGTCCTGAGGTCTTTTGAAGTGCATTTTTCTAAGTCTGATTCAGCTAAATTGGACGCAGAGCCTTCCTGGTCCTGGAAAGGCATCCTAGAGAAATTTGAGAACAATTTCAAGATCGGTTGATGCATTTATTTTTGTTCCTGCATTTTGCACTCAGGCATCATGAAATGTCTTAAAGTCTTTTAAAGTGGTTTACTAAGTTCGATCGGCTCAAAACGGACATGACGCCTGCTTGATTGAGCATTTGTAGGTCAGTGTTTGTTGTGAGGGTTGTGGTTGTCAGGATCAGTGACTCAGATTTGGTATTCGAAAGGTCTTGGGCTTAGTGGGTTGACAAGTAGTGAAGTGATATGAAGTGGTCCAAAGACTATTTAATGTCCTTTTTTTACGCTTCGTAGGTCCATGTTTGGTGTGTGGGGGCAGTTGTCGAGCTCAAGCGAGTTGAATCATTGTTTTCACCTAAGACCGCTCGAATGCTAAGTTGCATGAGCCTAACCAAACTCTACCACACACCAACATGGACCTACGAAGAGTCCAAAATGGAGATTGAATTCTCTTCGGACCACTTCGCCTCACTTCACCACTTTTAGGTCAACCAGTCTGAGACCGTTTGAATAACGTATCAGAAGTTGTGTTAGCCAAGCAAACACTCTCACACCCCAACACAGACCTACTCTGTCCGAAAAAGGAGATTGAATAGTCTTCAGACTACTTCGCATCACTTCACCACTGTTCATCCCAACAAGCCCAAGACCATTCGAATATTGAATCTGAAGTCACGAGAGCTCGAAAATCGTTCCCACACACCAAACATTGACCTTGAATTCTCAATCAGGCATGCTCCACATTTGTTTCGATATGAATTGATCACAGTAAACCCCACTTCATAATTCTTCAAGACACTTTATAATACTTTCAAGTTTGAAATTTCTCCTAGACATGTATCAAGGGGTACAAAAAATGCTTCATGTCCATTTCGAGTCGAATCAGACTTTGAAAAAAGCACTTCAGAAGTCCTTGGGACACTTTGGGAAACTCAAGTGTGAAATGCTAGATCTACGTAAAGGCACGGGACCCAATCCCGATGGAGTTTGAAATTTCTCTAGGACTCCTTTCAAGGATCAGGGATGCTCCATGTCTTTTTTCAGCCGAATCGTACTTAGAAGAAAGCACTTCAGGAGTACTCAGGACGCTTCGAGATGCCCAAGTGCGACATGTCAAACCTCAAAAAAGGTTGCAGGAATATATTTCGATCGAGTTCAAAATTTCTCCAGGGCTCCTATCAAGGACCCAAGGAATGCTCCATGTCCAGTTCTAGCCTAATCGAACTCAAAGACGCACTTCGAAGTCATCAAGAAGCTTA
Organism: Liriodendron chinense; assembly: GCA_003013855.2. Classification (NCBI taxonomy): domain Eukaryota; kingdom Viridiplantae; phylum Streptophyta; class Magnoliopsida; order Magnoliales; family Magnoliaceae; genus Liriodendron; species Liriodendron chinense. Next base: position 20,908 of record PVNU02000101.1, on the reverse strand, counting down.
GGGATGCTAGAGTGCAAAATGCATGAACCGTTGAAAAAGAGTGAGAATTGATTCTAATAGACTCCGAAAAAATTCCAGGACATTTATCAAGGACCAGAGATGCTCCATGTCTGTTTCAGCCGAATCAAACTATGATAAAAGCGCTTTAGAGGTCCTCAAGATGCTTTGGGAAACCCGTGTACAAAACACTGGAACCGCATAAAGGCGCGAGACCCTATCCGACGGAGTCCAAAATTTCTCTGGGACACCTTTCAATGAAAATGGATGCTCCACGTTCGTTTCCACCTGAATCAAACTTAGAAGAACGCACTTCGGAAGTCATCAAGACACTTCGGAATGCCTGAGTACGAAAAGCCTGAAACCACAAAAAGCGTGGGAATCGATTCTAACGAAGTCCAAAATTCTCCAAGATGCCTGTTAAGGACCAAAGATGCTCCACATATGTTCGAGCCAAATTAGACTATGAAAAAAACTCTCATAAGTCCTTAAGACGCTTGTGAAACCCAAATGTGAAACGGCTGAAACCGTGTGTAAAGGTGCGACACCCGGTCCCGATGGAGTCTGAAATTTATTTAGAACGCCTGCCAAGGGCTAGGGATGCTATAAGTTTGTTTCTAGCCAAATCGGACTCAAAAGTAGTCTGAACACTTCTAGACGCCCTAGTACGAAACGCTGAAACCGAGAAAAGGCACGGGAACAAATTTCGTTCGAGTTCAAAAATTTTATGAGATGCCTTTAAAGGACCAGGGATGCTCCATGTCCATTTCCAGCAGAATCGAACTCAAAAGAACGCACATCAGAAGTCATCAAGACGCTTTGGAACGCCCGAGTGTGAAACGCCTGTGAAGTGTAAAAAGGCACGGATTCTGATTGAGTCTGAAATTTCTCCGGAATACTTGTCAATGACCAAAGATGCTCCACATCCATTTTAAGCCGAATTAGGGTAAGAAAAAAAATGCTTCAGAAGTCATCAGGAAGCTTTGCCACGCATGAGTGTGAAACATCGAAACCATGTAAAGGCACAAGACCCTAACTAGCGAGTCCAAAATTTCTCAGGGACGCCTGTCAAGGAGTAGGGATGCTCCACATTAGTTTCAAGCCAAATCGAACTTTGAAAAAATCACTTCAAAAGTACTCAAGACACTTCGGGGACACCTAAGGTGTGAAACATCGAAAATGCGAAAAGGCATGACAACCAATCCCGAAGTAGTTGGAAATTTCTTTGGGATGCCTATACAAGACTACAGGGAGGATCCATGTTTGTTCCGAGGTGAATCGTTCTTACAAAAACGCACTTAATTAAGAAGTCCTTAAGACACTGAGTGTGAAATATCAGAACCATGAAAAGGTGTGCCAACTGATCTCGACGGGGTCTGAAATTTCTCTGGCACCCCTATACAAGACCAAGGAGGCTCCACGTGTGTTTCGAGCCAGATCATACTCAGAAGAACGCACTTCAGCAGTAGTTGCTCAATCACCACTGTTTTCTCTCTTACACCTACTTGAGTCTTCGATCTGGCTCATTTTTCTATCAAATGTCCTATGAGGATCCAAAAACGGGTGAACATGATGGATTTACAACAAGCATCTAGGTGGGGCCCACCTACGATCATAGTGCATGGGAATACGTAATTAACAAGAAATCCACACTTAATTTTAGACGGTAGCTAGGTGGATCTGCGGTACACTTGAGTGTTTATTTCTAATCTAAACTGTTGTCCCCTTGCATTCAACCTGCTCGTAATGTCCCAAAGACCTTGATAAAGAGACCACAGAAGTATCAGCGTAGTCCAAAACTTTTGTGGCCCGCGCAAGCTTAAAAATGGTGACCAACCACTGTTTCCAATGGTGTGCTTTACCTGAGGGATTATGTCCTTCGATATTCCTTCAAAATGGAAATGGCGGCATCAATTTACAAAACATTTGATGGTGGGCCCACACTGTAACAGTCACACCGAGTGGTGTGTTATTCGGATAACACCAAATCCTAGTCCGTCAGCCCACCTTTCATGACTTGTCAGGATGCGGATTACCTATGACAACGTGGAGTAGCTGCTACTGAAGTGATGTTACAAAGTTGTGTGGTCCACCTTGATATATGTGTTCTATCCACACCAACCATCCATTTGGAGAGATCGTTTTAGGGCATGAGCAAAGAATGAGACAGATCCAAAGCTCAAATGGACCCACTATAGAAAATAGCCTCATTTGTTTTAATGGTCCACAAAATATCAACTGTTTAGACTCTTAGGGCCAAACTACATCTTAGATCAACCTCATTTTTTTATACCATGACCAAAAAGGAGATTACCAAACCAATGGACGGTGTAAATTACGGAAACATTACGGTGGCCTTAGGAAGTTTTTAATGATTAGGCTTTCATAACCACTATTTCATGTAGTATGGCCCACCTGAGATTTGGATCTTGTTCGTTTTTGGGTTCATGCCCTAAAATGATATGGAAAAACAGATGGGACGGCATGGATATAGAATAAATACATAAGGGGGGGTTACATCCCCACTCCCCAGAAATAAAGCGAGTCCGAACCCAAATTGCACCAACGGATGCATGCCTAAACATAAGGTAGATAAACGTGATCGATGGGTCAACTTCCTTTCCCTTCAAAGCAACAGTTCAGAACATGTTGGTGAATGTATTCCCTTTCTTCCCTCTGAAAGCAACAAAGGAGATAAGATTAATACTCCGGAGAATTCTATGGTTCATACTCACGCACTTATAACTTGTATACGTGGCATACACAAACGCCAATTAAACCGTTCAAGTAGCAGGCCCAACGTTGCATGTATCACAAAGAGAGAAATACTCTGACTTGAAGTCTTACCCAGTCGATTAGCGGGCATCAAATACACGTAGAGAATTATTAAACGGTCTGAGCTCAGTGAACAATTGTCCATTAATCAAAGTTTGTGACCGTTAGATCAATCTGTTTCAAGGATTTTTGATATATCAAAAGTGCGTACCATAACTTGGACGGTTTAATTTGAGTTAAATGTATGCCAGAGGTGTAGAATTTTAGAATGATAGCACGTGGACCATCAAACTCTGCTAAATTATTAAATCTCTCCCAGCCCCTACTTTTCTTTCCTTGAGCACATGCACATATTTGTGCCCGTGATCCCTTCCGACTCTCACGTCCCAATCGACCTTCACCCGTACAATCATCAAAGAGGAGAAGTGATCTGGTGTGGGTAAGTGTATGGAAACCTTGCCATGCACCTAGTTTCATTTGGAGTCATTATCATCCGCATCACCTATCCGGACCGTCCATTAAGTTCAGTCTCCTGTTTGTTTACTGTTGTACCAAATTAACATCAATCGGATGATCCAAAATAGTCATGACTGGACTTAAATTTGATGAGAGAAATGACCTTCACCAGTACAATCATCAATGAGGAGAAGTGATCTTGCCATCATTTTTCACTTACAACTGACGTTAAGATTGGATTGTCTAATTAATATGATTTTCTCAAGGCAGCTAATGAAGGGTGAAGGGGACCTGAGATGTGTAGGGCCAATGAGTCCAAATGCAACTAGATGCATAATAAAGGTTGAAGGTGTTTGCCAACGATGGAGTCGACACATATTAAGTCAAGCATGGATTAAATACAAGAGAAATTTTCGACTGCAAACCTCTCTTTTGACCATTATTCCCAGCTAAACCTTCAATAGTTTTCTTTCCAAAAGTAAACTTCACTTGTACAGATGGGACATTTTCGAACCGAAATACCCCTGTTGTTAAGATTTATTCCTTTAAAAAAAAAAAACATATTTTCCTCCTCGTTTTTCTCCTCTTCTATATTCAAAACTTATTTTTTTTTCTCTCATCTATAGCAAAAAAAGCATCATCTCTTTAGTTTTGAGATCGGTTTCACTTCAGAGCATTATTTTTCTATTTCTTCAACTCGTGTTTCATCGGAAATGAGGTTGTGGTGTGGACCAGGTAAGAACGAAGATGTGAATTTTTTTTCTTAACGAATGCATTTTTTTTTTAATAATCAAGTCGGATCTTGTTTATCGCAATGTGTTTTTGCAATAATCAATCTCGTTAAATTTCAATGAGGCATATTGATATTTCAAAGATTTGTGATAGCTGTGCTCTTTGAATTACTATGCTCTTTAAATTTTACATTGTGCTCTTTGAATTTTACAGTGTGCTCGTTGAATTATATCTTTGCTCTTTGAAATTCAACGAGATCGCGGTGAATTTCAATGATATCGTGGTGAATTTCATTGCGATTAGAAATTCAACGAGATCGCTATCAATTTTTGCTTGCTCCTTGGCTTACAGTTAATATCCCGTAGCCTTTAGTTAAAATTCAATGAGATCACGGTGAAATTCAACGAGATCGCGGTCAAATTCAACTGAGATCGCGGTCAAATTCTATGGCTACAGTTATATCCGTAGCCTTTAGTTAAATTTACGAGATCTTGTTAATTCCTCACTGTGCTCGTTGAATTTCACGAGATATCGTTAAATTCTAACTAAAGGCTACGAATTTTAACCGTAGCTAAACGAGATCTCTTTCAAAATTCAAAGAGCACAGAGCACAGTGCTTAATTCAACGTGATTTCTTTCAAAATTTAAAGAGTATAGTGCCAATTTAAACGAGATTTCTTTCAAAATTCAAAGAGCACAATGTCAATTTAATGAGATCTCTTTTTAAAATTAAAAAGGACAACAATATGCCAATTCAAAGACATTTCTTTCAAATTCAAAGAGCACAGCACCAATTCACGAGATTTCTTTCAAAATTCAAAGAGTACAATTTCAACAAGTACTCTTTCAATTCAAAGAATACTCTTTCAAACACATCTCAAACTTTTCAACATTTTCCTTCGTTGTGACATTTCAACAAACAGTTGTATTTAAATTCGAAATACAATGAAAGTTGGTTAAAATTCTCAAACATTGTCCACATACACTTTACAACAAACACGTTGTATACATATTAGACATTCACATTCCAAAAAAACAACATTCATAAAATAAAATAAAAAACATTTAAATCTGTGCTCTTTGAAATTCAACGAGATCGCGTTGAAATTGACCGCGATCGCGGTGAATTTCACCGATCGTGGTGAAATTGACCGCTATCGCGGTGAAAATGACTAATCTCATTGAAATTCACCGGGATCGCGTTGAAATTGAACGCGATCTCCCATTTCAACATTTCAAGTTTACATTGGCATTTCTACAAACAGTTTGTATGCCAGGTTAACGAAACAATCTTAAAACGAAAATCACTCCCAAACATTCAAACGAACCCAACCTAAAATGAAAATCACCCCAAAACATTCTAAAACATACCTTTCCGTAGCCTCTTCGACGGAGGAGCCATAAGAAAGATATAAGATGAAGATGAAGATGAGATCTTCAACGAGAAAATTGTGTCTCGTTGATTTCAACAAGATCAACTCAACGAAATCAATTCAACGAGATCGCGGTGAAACTCTCAACGAACAGGGGCACTTTGGTCAGAAAAAAATGGAAGTTTACTTTTGGAAAGAAAAGTATTAGAGGTTTAGCTGGAATATTGGTCAAAATAGACGTTTACAGTCGGAAATTTCTCTAAATACAATTTAAGCGTATACATTTTGTAGAGAATAGAAGATGATCGGTGCTCATTCTTCTCTCGAATGGATCACCCTAAGGTTTTCTACTTTGTGAGGCTTCCTAGCCTACTATCTGTATTTGTAAACTTTGAAGTTCTTACACGAAACTTTCTTTGTCATAAAGGCATATCTTTAAGATGGTTCTTGTAAGCCATTCAAATTACAAGAACACTCACAATAGTTTTTTTTTTTGGTCAGTCATAGCAACCCACCACCCAGCCACTCGCGCAACACACCCACCAGTCAGTCATACAATGCACCCGCTTGTACTATCAGCAGCGTGGATTTTCACCACTAATGGGTTTTGAACCAAGATCCCTTGTTGAAACTCCGACAGAACCTACCAACGAGGCAAGGACCCAAACCCCACCCACAATAGGTTGCCTCATTGAATAAGAACTTGGTCAAACTTGTCCAAATTTAAATGTTTCACCTATACACCACATGAAGTATGTGATAACCCTATCTCATGCTATTATTACATATCCTTCTATATATCGCCTTAAGGCCCATTGTCACAGGCCCATCATATCTTATGACTAAGATTGATTATCTAAAAGAAATCTCAATGATTTATTTTACAAAACAATGTATATCATGGTAATCTCAAAACTAATTATTCGATCAAAAAATTTGCAACAAGTTTTGACTAGTAATGTTGATAAAATCATTCTTACTTCTAAATTAATAAGGTTAGACTCATAAAGGCTATAGATCTTTTGTCGAGAATCCTAAATCACATGAGAAACATATATAATTGATCACCCAACTTACCATGATCCACCTAAAAGGCCCACATATTCTTTTGACTTTATTATCTCGTGATATTTCTGGGACATGCCCTATTTTCATAGTGTCTTGAATGTATAATGGTATGAACGTGCATGAGTGTTGATTATATCATTTTATGAGTGTAACCGCATTACTACTTCCCTTTCTTGCTGGTTTGGTGTAATTTACCGGGGATCCGGTTAATTTTCTAATGTTCCTATCTTTCTTCTCCTTTGGCATCCTCCGAGTCTCGCGAATGTTGATTGCCTCCTGCCACATAAAATGTCAATAGTTAGTCCTCTTATGATATTAAAATCATGTGCTACTTGTTTGTTTTGTTTCATTCTTTTCAATCGTATTGTTATCACAATTTGGCTTTTGTTTGCATATTTGAAAGTAAATAATTGCAAAAATATTAAGTATAGTATCTCTTAAAATTGGCCATTGATCATTGAATTGATGCCTCGTCCCTTGCAATCTACCACACGATAGGCCCCATTAGAGTATACTTCGTCGACAATGCACACGAGATCCCATTTTAGGTCGAATTACTTTTCAGACTCTGTGCCGGCGCTGCACGTTTCATCATTAATACCAGATCGCCCTTTTGAATGATCGCCTTGAACTCGTTTATCATATGCGGTCGAAATATGCTTATGATACATTTCTAAAGGGGCCTTTGCAAGCGCGAGTCTCTTTTCATCTAGATCATCAAGCTTGGCCATCCTGATCTTGGCGTTTTGTTCGGATGTCAGAGAGTGTCAGAGCATGACCCATAGTGATTCAACCTGTATTTCCATCGGGACTACCGCCTCCGTACCGTATACCAATGAGTAAGGCGTTTACTTTAGTGGTAGTGCAATATGAAGTCCGATATGCCCATAATGCTTTGGGCCGACACTTGTCCCAATCTCTCTTATTTTCTGCTATCGTTTTCTTCAAAATTCTTCATAATAGTCTTGTTTAAGGCTTTAGCCAGTCCATTTGCAGGGGGATAGTAAGGCGTTGAATAGTAGTGCTTAATCTTGAATTCCATGCACAACTTGTCGATGGTGGTGTTCTTGAACGATGTTCTATTATCGGTGGTGATCTTCTCAAGAATGCCATGTCGGTATAATATAGTGTGATGGATGAAACCTTCGACATGTTTGACCTTCACATTCCTAAGTGACACTACTTTGGCCCATTTGGAAAAGTAATCTGTTGCGGCCAGGATGTACTGATACCCTTAGGATGAGGGTGGGCTGATCGGTTCGATCACGTCCATGTCTGAGGCTGCGAAAGGCCAAGATATCACTGATTGGTGCAACTCTTCCAGTGGCGAGTGTATGATATCTGTGTGAATCTGACACTGATGGCATTTCTTGACATATTCTATTGCATCTTTTGTCATCGTGGGCCAATAATATCCCATGTGTCGAACACGGTGATGTAAGTTCTTGCCTCCTTGGTGAGCATCACGCTCTCCCCCGTGAGCTTCTTTCAATGTGACATATGCCTCATCTTAGTCCAAGCAACGTAGCAACACTCCCTCATATGAGCGTTTGTAAAGAACATCGCTCTACACTATAAATGAGCCAGCATGTCTTCTAACTTACGTGCGCATCTTGGGGTTTTCTGGTAAAAATCCTTATTTCAAATAGTCGACAAATGGCCTTTTTCAGTCACTCTCCTCTGTAATCTCAAAGCAGCAGATAGGGTTTGCGCTTGACTCGCCACCACTCAATTTAGTTGTTGGTAGAATTCTTGTTTCTTCAATTGTTACTTGGAGTGGGCTGCCTCCGGGATTAGCCAGAGCAGTGGCCAGACTAGCAAGCGTGTCGGCTTGTACGTTCTCCTGCCTCGGTATGTGTGAAATGTTGCTATCCCGAAATTGATTGAATAATGATTGCGCTTGATGGCAGAAAGGTGATAATTCAAGTTTGCGAACCTCATATTCTATCGTCAGCTGCCCGATGACCAGCCTAGAATCATCGTAGATTTGTATAGCTTTGATTCGCATTTCGAGGGCCAACTGTAGTCCAATGATGAGGGCTTGATATTCTACTTCATTGTTGGTGCAAGCCAACACGATTGTAAATGAGTAAGGTAGCAAATCTCCTTGCGGACTGATGAATATAACTCCTACCCTTGCCCCTATTGACCTGGAGGCTCCTTCGAAGTACATTTTTCAGAGCCGCGGTTCTCCAACCATCATTACAAAGTCATCAGAAAGATTGCATTCCATTTCTTCACTACTCAGGATTGGGTGAGCAGCGAGAAAATCTGTGATTGCCTGTCCCTTTGATAGCTCGGGCTGGGATATACATGATGTCGAATTCTGAGAGAAGAAGGGCCCACTTAGCTAATCGCCTAGACATTATAGGCCGGTTTATAAGAAACTTGATTGGATCCGCCTTGGATATCAACATTATTTGGTGCGAGAGGTAGTAGTGCCTAAGTTTCTTCACAGCGAAAATGAGGGCAAGACATATCTCTCAATTACTGAGTAGTTGAATTCGGCCCCCTACCAGCGTAAGGCTCAAGTAATATAATGTGTTCTCATTCTCTTCTTCATTCTTTTGTGCTAGGAGTGCCCCTAGTGAATTATCGCCCATTGCTATATATAGAATTAATGCTTTCCCTTTGATCGGAGCTACGAGGACCGGGGACCTTCCGAGCATTGCTTTCAACGAATCGAAAGCCTTTTGACAGGCGTCGTCCCATTCGAACGTGACGTCCTTCTTATTTAGATGAGAAAATGGCTGACAACGACCGGCCAGGTTTGAAATGAACCTTCTTAGGTATGCTACACGGCCTTGAAAACTCTTCAACTACTTTAAATTCTTCGGTGGTGGCATTTCTCTTATGGCTTTGATCTTTGCAGGGTCGATCTCTATTCCCCTATGTCTGACAATAAAACCCAAGAATTTGCCAAATGCAAACCCGAATGTGGGTTTCAATGGATTCATACGGAGACTCTTCTTGCGCAATCGCTGGAATACTTGTCTTAGATGTTCCCTGTGCTATTCATGATCGACCGATCTCACAACCAAATCGTCCACATAACATTTAACATGTTTGTGCATCATATCCTGGAATATAACGTGCATCGCGCGCTGATACGTTGCCCTTGTGTTCTTTAGCCCAAAGGACATTATGTGATAACAATAGATGCCGAGAGTCGTGCGGAAGGCTGTAGCTTCTTCATCTTCTGGAACCATGCGAATTTGATTGTATCCCGAATACTCGTCCATGAAGGACATCACTGCATATCCTGTCATGCTATCGATCAGCATTTTTGGAATGGGGAGAGGGAAGTCATATTTAGGGCAGGCTTCGTTGAGATTTCGGAAGTCGACACAAACTCAGATTTGTCCACTCTTTTTCTTGACTAGCACGATGTTCGAGATCCACCGGGGATACTTCACTTCTCGGATAAACCCAGCCTGGATCAGCTTCTTAATTCCTTCTTCGATCTTTGGCACGATGTCAAGGTGAAACCTTCGTTGAGGTTGCTTCACTAGCTTCTTTTCCTTCATGATGCTCAACTTATGCATGGCAATTGGTGAACTGAGCCCTGGCATTTCTAAGTAAGTCCAGGCAAAAAATATCTTTACTCTCGCTCAATAGCTGTATGTATTTTTCTCTTTCATCTTCTAGAAGTTTCTGCTCAGGTATGTGTTCCTAGGTTCTTCGAGAGCGCCTAAATTCACTTCTTTAAGCTCATCAATGGTCGGTTGTCCCTCATCTTCCAGTTGTACAGGTGCGACGCTTGGCTGAATGATATAGGTAGGGTCTTGCAGCTGCATTTCCTCTACCGGACTGATAGATACCATATTCGCACTTGCCTTGGCTCCTAGACCCTCTCCTCTTCTGTACACTTGCTTGTATTCTTCGAATGGAGCTAGCAACCTTTTCTTTGTGCTTGAATCTTGACCTGGAGAATCCCATGTTTCTCATAATCTTCCGGCTGACTCTGTTGTATCTCTTCTCCTCTATCAGCCGAGGTCGAGCAGATTCTGTTCCCTCTTCTTCTTCTTCTTCTTCTGATGATGATACTGGCTAAATTGGCCATGAGTGGAATTGATATCTTTCTGAGTGATATCTCTCGATGGCACGATGAACTGGCTGTGAGCTCTCGAGAACGGCTTGATTCTTCCTATCTTGGGTAACGACATGTTGAAACTAGATTTGAGCACACTCATGTGTTGATTTGAGATCAGTTTTAGTACAAACTACCCTAATTGACGTAAATGTTGTGGTACCACATAAAAAATTTTCGTGATCAACTGAGGTTGGTTTTCCAGATGATATTGGGATCTTCCTTGAGTGATAGGCTGAGGTTTACTTTTCTGCTCAAACTTTTTCAACTCGAGGTTTTGCCCCTTGCCCTTTCTTCATTACATCGGGCTTTCTGCCATTTTTTCTGTTGTCGGTTAGGTTATAATATTTTGCATCGGCCAAAAATGAATCAGTTATTGTGTACGGCTTCAGATCTGCTACTATCTGGTATTGGATCCCGTTCCTGTTGTATTTGAAGCATTAATGATACGTCGAAGGGATTACGTGATTCTGATGGAGCCAGGGCCTCCCTAAGAGGAGATTGTATGTTGTCATTGCATCAATCACCTGACATGTTACCTTCGTTGTTAGTTCTTCAATTTCTAACATCACCATGATTGACCCGAGTGTATGCTAATTGTCTTGATTGAATCCTTAAATCATCATGAGGCTCGGATGTAACGCCGATTGTTTGTAACCCAACTTCTGTAATATTTTCAACGGCATGATGTTTACGGCAGACCCATCATCCAACATAAACCTTTTGACTTCCGTGTCTCTGACTGTTCCTGTAACCATCAAAGGACAGTTGTGATCTATTAGCTCAATCGTACGATCTTCGTATAAGAAGGTGATCGTTAAGGAGTGATCGACTTTCATAGCCTGCGATATCGATGCATATCATTCACAAAACTTATCTGCGTTATTCATTTTCGCTTCTATTTCTGTCATCATGACCTCTCTGACCTCACTATCCAGTAAAGCGTTGATCAGCATTTCCCGATATGTCTTGGAGAGACACAAGGCGTCGTATATACTCAGGCGGGTAGGGACTTTCCGCAAATGCGATACAATGTCATATGCTACTGGCACCGCTATTGGTTGACTATTCGTGGCTTCGACAACTTTTCCTTTTTGTTTCTGCATGTGGGATATCTCTTGCGGCTTATCAGGGATAACATCTTCTTGCATCGGGTCGTCTGATCTAGGGGGGTACAGTCAGGCATTTACCTACCTGATCGTAATATGATTGTATCAACTTCTCCCTCAATTGCTTACGAGGTTCCTTTAGATATGTTTGTTCGATGAATGACACCATCGTACAATGTGCCATATTTATCATGGGTCGTCTCTACCCCTGTACTGTTTCTTTTCTTCCTCTTCCTCTGTTCTTCCTTTGGTTAACGAGCCTCCGTCTGTTCTTGAGTCTTTTCTTGTTATTGACTAAAGTCCATGGTTCCTACGGTTCGGGGAATGGATTGGTTGATTAGTATCATTTCCTATTGGGACTGCTAAAATTGCCCCAGCTGTTTCTTTCATCATCTCGAGTGCCTTCATATTAATGATCTCTTGATTAATCAACCCTTGTATCCTTCCCTTCAAGAAGAAGCAATCTTCTGTCTTATAGCTAACGCACTTATGGTATTTGCAATATTTGGGGTCGTGCAATCGTCCAACCTCATGGGGACGCACTGGCTCAGGCAGCCGCATTAAGCCTTCTTCGATCAGTTGTTTCATAATAGGAACTAGATCGGCCATATCAAACGTGTACAGGCTATTGGCTCTTTCTCTTTCGACTATTGACATGCGTCGAGGTACATAGGGCATCTTACCCTTATCATGTATCGTTGTCTTTGTCTCTGGCTTATAGTTAGTAGTGGGGCATTTTTTGTCTTTCTAGTCTTTGCCCTTATTGACTTGATGAGTTTCCATTATTCTTTCCATCTCTCTCTTCTGTCTTTCGGGTCTGAAATTTACTCGAGAGGCTGCTTCCTCGACCAGATGTGCCTTCATCGCTAGTTCACGAAAGAATTGAAAGTATTGCTCGACAATCCATACAAGATCATCGGGTCTAAAGCCCTTAGGCACATCTTCATCTGTTCTCCTTCACTTGGCAATTCCCGACATTGGGCCGCCATAGTTCCCCATCGACCAATGAATTTCTCGACCGACTCCCCTTGTCTTTGTCTGACTATTGCTAGATCTGTCAGCGAAATCTCTCTTTCGGTTGCGAAGAACTTCGAAATGAAGCCATCTTAAATCTGATCTCATGTTCTCATAGAACCAGCTGGTAATGACATGTACCATTAGAAAGCTTTCCCTATTAGGGTTGATTCAAATAGTCGCATGCAATATTGCGGGACAGCAGACCAGTTGCCCAGTGTAGTTAAGAAATGGGTGATGTTGAATTTTTCAAAATCTGGACACCTGAAGTTAGCCGGGAATGGCACTTCCTCTACTTCTAGTGGGTATGGGACCTGGTACTTATAGCTACCTCTCTTCTCTTTCTCTTTTTCTTGTTGCATCATGTGGGCTATCGTCTTAGATAACTCTTCCCGTGACAAGTGCGATGTGGATAGCGGCGCACGCTCTATTGACGTTATCCTGAGTTGGACGGGTGGTTCAAGTTCAGCTGGACCTTTGCTACTCCTTAGGATTCCTCCGCTGACTGGCGAGTGGGCAGCGCAATAATTCTGGTGGCGTTCTGGGCTATCAAAGTAGTCAGGGCTTCCTGCATATCCCTCATTTGATCATTTGTTTCGTGATTAGCTTCGATTAATCTGTCAATTTGATCTTGGACTGGAGGTACTTCTTCTGCTTCATACGATCCTTCTTCTTCTTCGACCACTTGGACCATCACCACTTGCACCGACGGGATCATCTAAACCGGCCTCTGTCTCGGTTCGAAGATTGTCGTGGGCTTGGATTTCTTTACATGCACGGGTTTGGTAGGTTTCTGCAAGGTGTGAGTGGTCTGGGACAACGGCGAAAACTGCTCGGCTGTCATCGCAAGCATTGAGGACTTAACCGATATGATCTGATTACTGATAGGGGTCTTCTGCTCGTGTTTTGGCCGCCATTGTTTCCTAACTATCGGGAGAGATCTCGCAACATTCAATCTCTTATATGCGGCTATGATAACTGCTTTCTTCTGTTCTTTCTTCTGCCGTCGGGTTTCCACTAACTGTCATTCTGAGTTGGAGCTGGCTGTTGTGGTCGTGGTGAAACGGGGAAAGCTGAAACCCTCCATTGGCAAGGAAGATGCATGAGCTTATCATTGAGTATACCATCTCTTCTGTTTGCGTTAGTATCTTGCTAATTCTGTGGTGTCATAAAAATCATTAGAACAGTTCATAAATGTGGTCGGGAACATGAACCCATTCATCGCAATGCATAAACTAATGGAAATAAGCAAGAGGGAGACAAATACGTGTGGTTGTGGAAGTTTATAGGTTCGAAAAAATCTTTGATTTATGTCTATTGCCCTAAAGATGAAAGGAAGAACGTTCCCGTTAAGAGTCGCCAGTTTGGCGCCTGAGGACTCCGAAATATTATGCCTCGCGATAGATTTCTTATGTACACATTCATGTTTGCAAATGATTAATCTTAGAGTTTTTCGACATTTAGAGCAAACCAGAGATTCTGGGTTCAATCCCCAGCAGAGTCGGCAGTTTGTTAGAACTGGAAATGCTACGATTACATTTTCTGGGTATTGTTGCTTTGGGGATCCGAGTAATAGAAACATTCATAAATAATCACAAGCATTCACAAAAAAGGTACACAAGAAGAGATATCGCAGGGAGAATTTTATTCCAGAGATTTTGAGATCTTGTACATTCCATGCCATGGTCTGGCATGAGCCCTTAATTACATCGAACGATCAATGACCCTTGATTAAAAGGCAGAAGACTAGTCAATAAGGACTATGGTCTTAGAGTTTGTGGATGTAGAAACCTGTATTTATTTCGTTATGGACTGAGTCATCTTTGTATTAGTCACATGTCTATGTCCCATGTTTTGACTGGAGATGTCATGCCCCGAAATCTGCAGACTCGAGTACAACAACTCAAAGCCCGAGTTCCAGGGTGTGAATTTAAAATTCGAGTATAGATTCCTTGAGATTTCATCCCACACATTATATATCTAAAATAAATCTCCAAATAAAAAATCTCTTTTTCATTAATGCCTTGTTACATTGAATTTTACAAATAAATCGACTACGGTTGGCGCTTGAGTAACACGTGACCATCTAAATATTCTGCTCCATCTATGTCTTTTTCTTCCTGAAGACCTGCAAGAACTGTGGTGATTTTGGTGAGCTAAAGCCCAGTGAGGTCATTTCCATCACAGGTAATATTCCAATTAATAAGAGATAAAATGCAAATCATCAACGGATAGAATTGTATGAAATATACGAGGATGAGGTCATGATTGATACACTTTATGATTTATTATAAATGGAACATGACTATCATGATGTCATGTATGTTATGATACGTGTGAGAGCAATAAACGTCTAGGAACTCGCTGCCACTGAACATTAGGAACCTGTCACAAATCAACAATGCTCACCTAACCGGTACAGCGAGGCGGTAAATCAACCAGGCACGCCAGGAGTCAAATTAACCATGCTCCTGTTCTGTCGTAGTGTATAATGAATGCGTATGTCATGAGTTATGGAAGCACTCTTCAAGCATACAATACATATCATAATTCAATCAATTCACACTATGCACATATTAACTTCATTTGGAAATTCTTTATTTTGATTTAATTATTGTCAATCGAGGAATTTGAGAAGGTCATCGTGTAAGGTTTAGTGTGTTGACGAGCTAAGATTGTTCTAAGACTTATGTATTGTATATTATCTAATCCTAAGTTGTTGTTTATCAGGAAGTGTAAGAATAATGTCACATGGAATTTTGGGGATACTACATGTATCTAGGGTTGCATGTTGGCGACATCACATATAAGAAATCCTAAATCGAATTATTGTAGAATTCTGACATGTGCATTAAAAAGAGAACTTGAGAAAACTAATTGAAAAGGATAATGGCAAGAGAACTTTAAGAACATAGATAAATGGATGAATCCCTTACCTAGGATCCCATAATAAGGAAGAAAACATTAGCGCATGCCTAAAACCTAGTTAGGGAAGGATAATTTAGAATTTGGACGTAAGCAACACTAAAGAAAATCAACGCAGAAAGTTACGTGAGATGAATCACTCACACGTTTGATGATTCCTCAGCGAGTCGACACGGTTAGAGAGAAAATTTCTTCTTCTTTCTTCTTTCTTCTTTCTCTCTTTCCTTCTTTCTTTTTCTTCCTTCTTCTCCTCTTTCTTCTTTCCTCTTCTTTTTCTTCTTTCTTACCTTCTTCTTTCTGTCTCTTTCTTTCTTTATTTCTCCTTCCTTCTTCTTCTCTTTTTTTTTTCTTTCTTTCTCTTCTTCTTCTTCTTCTTCTTCTTCTTCTTCTTTTTTCTTCTTCTCTTATCTGCTGGGTGTCCCAGCAGATGTAGCCACAACAGAATAGGAGCTAGCTCCCTCTCTCAAACGTCTCTCTCTCTCTCTCTCTCTCTCTCTCTCTCTCAAGCGTCTCTCTCTCCACTCAACCTCTCTCTCTCTCTCTCTCTCTCTCTCTCTCTCAAGCGTCTCTCTCTCCACTCAACCTCTCTCTCTCTCTCTCTCGCTCTCTCTCCTCTCTCTCTCTCCTCTCTGCTCTCTCTGATTAATCTATGAAGGAGGGGAGGGAAGCGGATGGACGGTTTTATAAACCACCTCAGTTGGTCGAAAGACGTGTGCGGACGAAAATTTAGTTTCCCAGTTCGAGTGGGAGTTATAAAAGAATAGTGACTCGGCATTATTATGCAAAATAAACTGTTGAGAAGCTAGGTGGGTCCACATGGTGTTTGGGAGAGGTTTGGACCATTCATGCAAAGCGCAGGTTGGATCTTAACATTCTTGGTTTTGGACGGTGATTTGGAGCAGGACATCGGATCAATTGTGGTGGAAATACTTAAAAGGATGATAAATATTAGAAGGGGGACAGGAATAGACGGATTGGATTGATGGAATGGGACCCACTTGGAGGACGACGAGGATCGACCGGGTCGGCAGCGCACTCCGCTATTACAACGTGTTTGGAGAAGAAGAAATCGAATGAAGTTTATTTTTTTTGTTTTTTTTAACTTGTGTCGCACGTAATATAGATTTTATGCTCCTCTTTGCACGTGGGGTCTACTTGAGGTTGATCTAGACCGTTTGTTTCGTCTAATATGTGGAAATGTAAATAAATCGCTGACAAGAAAAATGAGGCAGATCCGAGTGACGGCGACCCACTTATGGCTCGATTTCTGATTAGGGCATTTGTAGGTGATCGAGGGTTGAATTCTACGTGTACGGTTAAATTATGTCCAAAAACTTGTATATGGAGTTTTCATAAAAATAATGATCAGAAACTACAATACTTAAAAATGGTGGTGTAACTTAAGTTTGACTGATGGCATTTTCGTAATTATTGTAAATTTGCGAGTTTTGTGAAATCTAACACTTCTACACTATTCTAGGGTTTATTCTGAAACTTGAATAAAGGGACCCTACCCTAATTCCATACGGATGATTTATTATTAATTTATCAATATTAATAGTCGTTTAATTTATTAAATAATTAACTAAATTATACTTTAAATGATTCTAAAATCCTAAAGCATTATAAACACGCCTGAGGAGGTTCATAGGTTGGAAAATAAATGATTTAAGCAAAGTCTAGGTGACGGACAAGATGTATGGATCAGATTTATGGATAAAACATGTGTACAGGACGGTGTGAAGATCTTACAACGTGTTTACGTTGATTGTGTAGTTCGAAATCGAAGTGGCCGATTAAATATTCCATCTAGCAATGACAGATCATTCTAACGGTCAGTTTATTAACTTAACTAAATATACTAAGTTTTCAGAGGTCTTAAAAGTTGTCAGAATACATACAAGAGTGTACATGTGTGTGTATGCATGTGAACAACACAGTTGTAGACACCCCACCTTCGGCTACAATGTTGGTAGAGATAGCTGAATGAATGGAGGACCATACCCCTAATCCCATGTTGAAACCCAACCAAACTCACCCTTGTAAGGCCCAATCCATAGCCCAGCTCAAGCTTAACCTAGTCGACTCACCCCTAAACATCAGCCCGAAAACCCTCCATAAGAAAAACCAGTCAAAAAATCCTTAAAAAGTCAAAATGGGTGAGTCAATCCGCTGAGTCAAATCACCGAGTCAACCTGCTGAGTCAAATCACCGAGTTAACTCACCGTGTCAACCCATCTTTCAAACCCAGTCACTCACCTGGTTCCGAGCCATAACTTCGGAGCAGGTCTGGACTCCAAACCTGGACTTTTCTGCATCAGGTTC
This sequence comes from Liriodendron chinense, assembly GCA_003013855.2. NCBI lineage: Eukaryota > Viridiplantae > Streptophyta > Magnoliopsida > Magnoliales > Magnoliaceae > Liriodendron > Liriodendron chinense. The sequence goes on along the minus strand of PVNU02000101.1, from coordinate 3,044 downwards.
GGAGGCCGTACGCTTTGAAGCCGGAGCAGCGTGGCCGTACGGGCGGCCCCCAGGGTGCCGCTTAAAAAAAATTACAAGAGTTGCCACTCTCCACTGCTATAAATACCCCCGCCCCCTCCATTCACAGCATCCACTTCCCATCTATCCAGCCGAGAGCTCCGAGTCCATCTCCACTCCCTTTAGCCCATCCTCCACCAAGGAGAGCCCGAGCGAGAAGAGCCTAGCCCTGGTCCAGCCCTAGCCTGACCCTGGTTTAAGTCTCCCAAGCCACCCAGGTCTTGATCTAGCCACTCGAAGCAAACCCTTGCGACACCTCCGTCCATCCAACTACTCTTTTACCAGCACCATCTCATTCGCATCTAGCATAAGTGCAACATTTACTTTTCTTCCAACCCCCCTGCTTATCATATCACTGCCAACATTTTGATTATTCAAACACACAGTATGCATCTGGAATAAAGCACCTATCAGTTCAAGTGTATGCTCTGGGCTTGCCTGTTAATGGAAACCTGCCATCAGAAACTCTTACTGTTCAGACCTGCATTCATACATCATGTCATTCATGAGAATGTACGAGGATTAAATCAGAGTTTCAAGTACTAGTTTGATTCTGTGAAGTAGAGACCGTACTTCGGTACGGGCAGTGTGGGGTGCCTAACATCTTCTCACCCTGTAACCATGATCCCTTACCTTGAATCTCTGGACGCAGATCAAAATGAGTCATTTTAGATGAAGGAATCTTCGCATCCCCTTCTCTAACGTTTCTACGGGGTGTAGCCGACTGTAGATTCAAAGTAATTGGCTAGTGGCGACTCTGGTCTTATACGAACTCATCCAAATACGTCCAACTTAAGATGACAACGAGAAAAAAGCCCTCAAGAACGAGGCCAGTCAATGGCACAAACGGCGATTCACGCGCACGTACCCTCTTTTCCGAAAGGAATGGAGAATACGGGAGCGCGGAGAGGCGAGCGTCCACAGAATGGCGACTCCACTGGGGATATACTAGTCCCACTAGTCGTGATCCAACTTGAAAAAAAATGGAATCCCTCCTGTAGTTGAAAGTCATTAGTCCTCATACAATCTCATCTGCATAGCATTCTACCCAAAAACAAAAAAAATAGAAAATCCCAAAACCCCCCCAAAAAAAAGAGAGTAGAGTATATTCCTCACCATTGCGCCTCCTCGGGCTCAACGTCTTTGGAAACAACTTCCCTTCTGCAGCATAATCCGCACTTGGGCTCAGCAAGCCATGTCCGACCACGAAGAGGAAGCTCACCTCTTCCCTACCCTCGAGATGGCCGAAGCGCAACCTCTAGCGCAACAACCAATTGAGAATACGCCAATCATGCAAGAATTGGCACAAGGAATGAGAGTAATGCAAGAAATGCTCTTGCCATTCATACAAGCACAAGCTACCACAGCAGTCAACAATCTCAGCAGCCATACCGGATCCTCCGGCCTCCAGTTCAAATCAAGCACAACCATCGGAGTCTGCCTAAGACTACCGACAACAGCCATCTTAGCCCTTTGCTATGAGGCATCCTCCTTAATATCTTCCCGCGACAACAGGCCGTCTCAGAGCATTCCCGTCGCAGGGACTTCTAGTCAGCTTCTAGTCAATCTTGCAAGCAACAATCTCAGTAGATTCCAGCATGTCCCCGCCGATGGAACCCTTCCTTTCTCAGCACATCCTCGCCGATGGGAAACCCTTTCCTTTCTCAGCACATCCCCGCCGATGGGATTTCAATTCAATTTCCAACAGCAGGGACAGCACTGGCGAATGCCCACAAGGGGGTCAGTGTCAAGCCAACATCAATCAGCGGACAGTGGCGAATACCCAATAAGTGGGTCACTTCCCAGCATCTCAACCTCCTACAAACAGGAGCACTTTTCAATTCTAGCACATCCCCGCCGATGGGATTCCAGTTAATTTTCAGCAATCTTCAATTCAGCAAACTCAGTTAATTTCTAGCAATCTTCAATTCAGCAATCTCTAGTTAATTTCCAGCAAGTTCCAGCTCAACCTTCAGTACAGTCTCCAGTTCATTACAGTCCTTTCAAGCACAAGTTCGCTAGAATCCAGTTCAATCATCGAATCAATTTCAGCAACCTGCGGTTGCCTTTCAACAAGCCCATAGGGTCGAAGAATCGACCACTATGCAGAAGAAGAACGGGCCTTACTTCGAGATGGTACCAGTCGTTCGAACAGATCATGCAGGACTGGACGAGTTGCGGGGAGCAGTTCCAGATCTTGCAAAATCAGCTTCAACTACAATAAGGAATCGATCTACCTTTGACCATTCAGAGACTTGTGTCCTTTTTCAGATGTTCAGAAACCTCAAAATTATGACGGTACCAAAATTCAAAAGATACGACGGCAGCATCTGTCCCACAGCACACCTCAAGGCTTCTGTGGAGAGTAGGCAATCTCAGGAAATGAAGGAGCCCTCATTCTCTTGTTCCAAAAATCTCTAAAGGGCGATGCCCTATTGGTACACATCATTAGATTGTCATCGCATCAGGATTGGGAACAACTTTTCCGGCTTTTCGTCGACAGATTCGCGTACAATCTCAATATAGCACTCAGAAGAGCCTACCTCGCGGATCTCAGGCAAAGGAGTGATGAAACGCTATCAACTTATGTGGTACGTTGGTGAGCTATGGCGGCCAAAATCGGACACCTATCGACGATGAAGAATAAATCTCCATGATTGTTCATTCAACATATCCTGGCATATCTGGATATCTCATCTCGCATCCATATGCGAATTTCTCACAGTTGATCGTGCTGGAGAGCAAGTCGAAGCAGGGAATCCACGCAGGGATAATCTCCCCATAGCCTCATCAGGCCACTCTAGTTAAACGGAACAAAGTGGAAGGAAGACCTATTGGATACGGGAATGAATCCGTAGCGGTTCTCCTCCTCACCCGACAAAGGTAAACAACCTCATCGCACTGCTCAGGGCAACCAATATGCTCCCCCACAGGGACGTCAACAGTATCAGCAGAATCAGGTTCAGCATCAATCTCAGAGGTATCAG